>NW_021011485.1:5295359-5365484 GCF_003987935.1 Bombyx mandarina | reverse complement strand
GTACACACGTAAGAAGTGAAACTTGTTTATGGCCTTATTTTTCGAAAAATGATCTACATGCAACTTTCTAGAAATTGGTTAAATAAAGTTAAATTAGATAAAGTTTAAACAAAAGGATTTTATTATCATAGACATGAATACAAATAATACAATTATTTCACTTTACCTTTTTGCTACTAAGATTATTACAGCATTTCATTAATTGTAATAGAATTATTACTATCATTGTCATTGTCATTATATATTTTTGTAATTAATGGCTTATGGTAACTGAAATATGAAATATATGGTTTACATTCCACGAAATTTAGTGACCGAGTAAAAACTCCATCAATTGTAGTGCCAGATCTTGTTGTTGACGTTTGAGGACTGTTTTTCATGGATAAATTCAATTTATCTTTCAGAAATTCAACTAGCTTCAAAGAATTTTCCGATGCAAAATTTACATTAAAATCTCCACTTAAAATCATCGGTATTTTATAATTATTGTTACCGAGTAAAGAGGCACCTTCACTTGTGTACGGCAACAATGAATGGTGAAGAAAAAGATGGCGCGTAACGGAAAAATGTGAAAGTTTCACTTCAAAAAAAAAAGCGGTAGTTTCCGTCATCACTCGTATTTGGTTGAACTCAGTTTATAAAAAGTCAATAAAACCTTTTGAATAATAATTATTGAAACTCAACACACACAACTTTCACAATGACAGGGTAAACCGACAGTTTCGTTCCACATACCGACAAACTGACTGCCAGAGACGGACGGACCGTCCGATACGGACAGAATGACTGTCTGACACGGAATGCCACGACTCTGTCCACGTACCGCCATTTTATACTGTGGCGTTACGGAGTCTACCCTACATTTTGTGATATTTATCAAAACAACATTTTATCATTTAAAATAATAGTCTAAACAACGTCTTAATATTACTAAAAGTCGTTAACCACGACATATTTATTATGTATCCAAATCCACTGAATGCCAAACGACATTACAAAATATATTTATCTAAATAAATAAAAATGTGAAATGTTTGTGTATTCCGTGCGTTCCTATAACCTTTTATCCGATTACGATGATTGGCGTGACTATTGTCGGCACTCCAAGGAAAGTTTTCGTCCAGCAACTTCCAAGTAGTTTTAATAAATCTATATTTCTCATACAATAAGCAATAGTCACAGTAGCGGTAGCAATATATAATTTAATAGGAGAATGCCATTCCGAATCAAAATTTGATTGTAGTCGGTAGTTTTGTAATAAGAGTCTCTAGTTCTATCTAGATCTAGATATCTATCTATCGGATGTTTTAATGTAGGCAGCGGCTTGGCTCTGCCCCTGGCATTGCTGACGTCCATGCGCTACGGTAACCACTCACCATTAGGTGGGCCGGATTCTCGTCTGCCTACAGAATCAGTAGAAAAAATACATGTGTGCAATTCACACGTGGTAGAAGTGAAACCTTCCAAAATTAAAATACAATTATCCTAAACGTCATAAGTATATGTAAAATTTTGTCATTAGTAAATAATTGTAAGGTAGCGCCCTCTGTGAATTGATGTTTTAATTTCACGTATAATCTTAAATTAAAATTCACTACAAGAGCTTTCATACACACGTTAGTATTAAAAAATCTCACAGATGGCGCTGTATTAAATAGTATGTATATTTCTGTCTCATTCTTTGCTGGCTTCATCCTACACATTTTTGTATTTGTGTCTCTTACCTGTCGTTTTTTCCGTTGCATCCGGTTTGAAATCNAATTCACTACAAGAGCTTTCATACACACGTTAGTATTAAAAAATCTCACAGATGGCGCTGTATTAAATAGTATGTATATTTCTGTCTCATTCTTTGCTGGCTTCATCCTACACATTTTTGTATTTGTGTCTCTTACCTGTCGTTTTTTCCGTTGCATCCGGTTTGAAATCACAACGATTCTAAAGAAGTTTTCACTTCAAAAATATATCGGATATCCACTGCTGGACTTAGGCTCTAGAGTGTGTCCCTTCTAAGCTAATTTAAATAATAGATCAGACCAAGCTCGTGCAGAGTTTCTCGGTTGAACACGTCACGATCCATCATAAACAAACACGTGACCAAAAGCATTCGAGATCAACGTTACGATTCCAATGTAATTAATATCCCTCCGAGTAGGTACGCAGCTTTTCAGGGCACGTGCGCTCGTGGAAACACTCCCAAGAGAGGTCTCGTGCGTTTGAATCATTACAAAAACAATTCATCGAAATTATTTAGAAGAAATAACATTTGACTTTTGTTTCGTCTATGGTCGACGACTTGAAATCGAGATGGCTGAATGAAATTTATTATAATTAGCAAAAAATCCCGATTTAACCCACGAAATAATTCACAAAATCATAGATGAGAAATGGCTATTACGATATTTGTAGGTATACTTAGAACATAATATTCACGATCAAAAACAATCAACCGCTGTGATAATCTTTGTAATTCGCGAACGACAATAATAATGATTGATTAATAATAATTGATGAATTTAATATCAAATAATTTTCTCATTCGCTGACTGAACGTCTTTGGCAACTAATAATACACAAACCGGCTACGTTTAATTTGCCTCAAGATAAATTTAGATTACGAATAACTCAATAAATTAGTACAACATTTTTTTTGTCAATCATAATTATCAAAACCCCGCTCCCCCTTGAGATATCTGGTAGAAGAGACAATTGTATATGACGGAGAAACTGGGTCCATGGTTTACTAGTGGTAGGGCCTATTGTGAGTCCGCAAGGGTCGGTACCACCACACTGCCTATTTCTGCCGTGAAGCAGTAACGCGTTTCGGTTTGAAGGGTGAGGTAGCCGTTGTAACTATACTGAGACCTTAGAACTCATATCTCAAGGTAGATGTTGTAGATGTCTATGGGCTCCAGTAACCACTTAACACCAGGTGTGCTGTGAGCTCCTCCACCCATCTAAGCGATAAAAAAAGTATGGTTTTTAAAATGATGACGTCATTGTGGCTAACGCCATTCTCTTCATTATGGCCATTGGCTCCCATAGTGACAGTAAATAAAACTTACTTTTCCAAACAATTGATTCGTTTTATTGAATTTCTGCGGTATAATAATAACAACAGCGAAGTTCAGCCTTTCGTAATCGTATTTATAGTAGAACAGTGGGGTAGTTTGTTCAATAATTTTCCTGAATACCGTTTTAAACAATTGTTGATATGCGTTGGACTTATAACAGTTATTGAACTATATTAACATTGAAGAAACAGTGAAATCTAAACATCTTAGTTAAATAAATATCAGGGTTGCGCGCCGATATGATAATAACCTATGTATGACTAATGTACCTATGACTTGTACCTATTATATACAAGATAAGCGATTTAAAAATATCCAGACCCCAAATATCTAGTACTGTGATTCTAAATTAGTATTTTTCGTATTTACTAACATACTATACCACACAGTGTTTTAGGTAGACGTAAATCAAGTTTAAATTTATTTATTATTTATACACCGTTAATTTTTAAGACGGCTAGAAGTGTGGCGTAATAAAAAAAATTAAGGTTTACAATCACTGATCTAGTACCTATATCAAGGAAACTTATTTCAATCGGGAATCGAAACCAAACCCTGACCGAAATTAGGGTCATTGTCGCTTATCTAACAAGGCTACGTAATAGCATTAATAAATATTAAGAATACGTAAATAATACGTAATTATTGATACCAATTGCTTTTATTCTAAGCGTAAAATACGTATAGATTACAGCTAGATGCTTAATGTACCACGAAATAAGTATCTTTTTGTTTATTTCGCCGGTTCCTTGATGGATCGAGCGAATGGGATTATCTAGAGGCACTATTCGAAGAAAAATTAGGATTTCTGTTACCTTGAGTAAACAAGACCATCCGTACCAGTAATGTTATCATTGTTTCTAAAATAATTCGAAATAGAACGATCAAAGATTTACCTTTCCCTATTTATTGGGAATGTTAAAGATCTTGTGAGGCGATAAGGAGGAAAATGTTTTGTTATTGACAATTTTCCTTGTAAACGTGGAAAAATCAACAATGTTTGTTTTTTATCGATAACCTAAAGCCTTCATCAGTGGTAATAAAAAATTGGCGAACGAGCTTAGAGGAAAAAGTGCGGAACCGTTTTGTCTATTAAATTTTTTTAATATTCGACAAATTCATCGTCGAACTATTTCGTATCTTCCATGAGGAGTGCTCTGAGGAATTATTTGAGATGATTCAATCATCTCGTTTTTATTATCGCACCGCCTGCCACGGAGTAGAGTTCATCCATACTACCTGGAGCCACTGCGCTCATCCACAGTGCGTTTCCAGAGATCTAACGATTACTATTACGTTAACTAATTGATTTGTAGGAATTATTAATTAAAGAAAAGGCGTTATTTACCGCAATGTAAAATTCTCTCGCTCTGTCTGTCTCTATCTATTATGTACGAGTGAGTATATAGGTACGAGTATCCAGCAGACAAAGACTTTTTGATTTTAGAAGATATTTATGATAATAAGGAACCTGGAAGCCACAAAATTTACTGCTTTCCTATGTTTTTTTTCGTATCGGGAATCACATTATTATTTAATGTGTGCCCAAAATACAAAAAAATATTCCTACGAAACTTGAACGTTAAATGTTTGTAAGAAGAACGGTAGTTTTCACCGGGTTGGCTATAGCATTGTTTGCCTAACGCCTCTCTTCGTATTTTTCAATAATTTTTTGTGCAGAAAATTCATGTATTAAGAATTATTTAATTAAAAATTCGATGCTATCTACATACATTTTAACTCCTTTAATATTGTGTATACTATTACGTAGTTTATCCGTGGGCATGGCGCTTGCAACAGCATTAAAATATTTGAAACTTCTAGAGAGCTTTGGGGATAAAAAAACTTGATAAGAATCATTATTTTTGAGTCCACGCGGGTAGGTACCACCACCCTGCCTATTTCTGCCGTGAAACAGTAATGCGTTTCGGTTTGAAAGGGCCAGCCGTTGTAACTATAATTGAGACCTTAGAACTTATATCTCAAGGTGGGTAACCAGTAACCACTTTTTTTTCTTTCTTTTTTATGGCTTAGATGGGTGGAGGAGCTCACAGCTCACCTGGTGTTAAGTGGTTACTGGAGCCCATGGACATCTACAACGTAAATGCGCCACCCACCTTGAGATATAAGTTCTAAGATGTCAGTATTGTAACAACGGCCTTAACACCAGGTAGTCTGTGAGCTCGTCCATCCATTCAAAAATTAAAAAAATAATAGTGCACATTTTCTCGCGTAAGCCTTGAAAGAAACATCTATAAATAAGTAATAATCTTAATAATATAATACAAGCGTGAAGAAATAGTTCCAGCGGAGTACGTAAGTGATAAAACCTAGGAGTTTATACGAGAAGTGGGATTGACTTTGCCGTGTTTCGCTGCAAACAGCGTCTATAACTTGGGAATAGTTTTTCGGGCGTTTGATTTAAGTGAGCGAACCTTTTTAGGAGGTACTAGGCGAAACCTTTTCTATTCGAAGGATATAGATAGATCTCTTTGATTTTTTTTAAACGTTAAAGCAATATAACATTTTTTCTTTATTGCTTAGATGGGTGGACGAGCTCACAGCCCAACTGGTGTTCCACTAGCTCTGCGGATCTCGGTATTGTGCCCTCTATCCTTGGCTCTCTGCGTGACTTGTAGTCTGATATAGTAAAAGCTCCTTATTATTCGAGCTTTGACAATTCATGAATAAAAAAAATGCGACCAAATTCGCTAAAAATTTCGTTATTCGCAGATCTAATCGGTACATTAATACATACACATTGATAAAAAGGATTCTATTGGAATATGGTAAGTGTCCAACCGAATATCCTTTGTAAACGCGTTTTTACATATTCACGCTTTCTGCATTCGCGGAATATTTACGGAACATATACCCCGCGAATAAGAAATTTTTACTATATTGTTAGTCCGACTTTTAGTATACTATCTATATCGTTCCCTCACTACTGAGGATCGCGACCACATGCGATGTACTTCCAATGCGCCCGATCATGGGTGGCATGGACTGCATGGTACAGACTACCACCGAGTGCTTCTCTTGCTAGATCTGACCATCTGGCTGGTGTTCTGCCCACGGCGCGCTTGCCTTCTATTCGACCCGTAATTATGAGCTTCTCTAATTCATGTCTGGGAGACCGCATGATGTGTCCGAAGAAGCTCATAACACGTTCCCGGCAGATGGAAGAGAGCCTTTTTCGGATGTCTAGCTGCCTTAGAATGGACTCGTTTGTTCGCATGGCAGTCCACGGTATTCGCAGCATCCTCCGCCACACCCACATTTCAAAGGCATCGATCTTTTTGATATCCCGGCTTTTTATGCACCATGTCTCCGCCCCGTAGAGGAATATGGGAAAGATCAGTGCCCGCACCAAGCGCACTTTGGTTTTACATCGGATGCTACGATTTTTCCATATCTTCCTGAGATTGGCCATCGCACTTTTAGCCATTCCGGATCTTCGGTGTATCTCCCCCATGCAGCCACCCTCGGATGTTATTTGCGACCCAAGATATATGAATTCTGCTACTTTCTCGTAGCCACCGAGTGTATCAGAACGTGGAAGAAGTTGCGCTCTATCTATTATCATTATTTTGGTCTTGGAGTGGTTGATTTTAAGACCGAGTTTAGCACTTTCTTCTTCCACACGGCTCAGCAGAATTGCCATTTCCTCCTCATCTGATGCAAGCATGGTAGTGTCGTCAGCGTATCTCAGGTTTGTGAGTGTTTCACCGCCCACGGAAATACCGCCATTCCAGCCTTCAAGTGCTCTTCTCATTATATATTCGCCGTAGATATTAAATAATTTGGGTGACAGAATGCAGCCCTGACGCACTCCACGTTCTGTATGGAAGGGTTTAGATCTTCGATTATCCAGTTTCACGAAGCAAGAACCATCAAGGTACAGGTTCCGTATCAGTAGTGTGAGATGAGAAGGAACGCTCATATCAATTAACACATCAAACATGCTACTCCACTGAACACAGTCAAACGCCTTCGCATAATCTATAAAGCATAGCACCAGAGGCTTGTTAAACTCGCGAAATTTCTCAATGAGCACTCGGACGTTCAAAATTTGCTCGCGAGTTCCTTTTCCAGCTACAAAACCAGTCTGTTCTCTCGGTATCTGGTGGTCTATGAAAGCTGATAGTCTGCTGTTTATTATGCGAAGGAGAATTTTACTCGCGTGGGACATGAGCGACAGAGTTCGGTAGTTCTCACACTTCGCTGTGGAGCCCTTCTTATGAAGTGGTACTATTGCAGATTTTGTCCAATCACTGGGCCATTGACTTTTAGTATGACTGAAGAAAAAAAAAATTAACTAGTCACGGAAAAACAAAGTCGTTTCTAACGACTTTGTTTTTCCACATACAAGATGCTCTATCATCTGCCCTGATAATCAAAATCGTACTAATACCATAAATACATTTGTGAGGCTGGATGTTTGTCAGACTTTCACGCAAAATTATATATTTTGATGATACTACAAAATGTCAGAGCTTATTCGAATCGACATAACAGTATGATACAGAAAGAAAAGCAATAGGGAACGCGCGTGTAGACTTTAAGCATGGGTGCATATCCAGCTTTCACTCGACTAAGCTTTTTCGTTATTTCCTATAGGCATGGTAATAAAAAACAGACCGTCTACAAATTCGTTGGATAACAGGTAATTTGCAACGTAATTTATGAAATAGGCTACGGTTGAAAGGCGATTGATGTTATTGATTACATTATCTATGTAAACGTATTTTTGCCCATCGAAAATTCCCCGGAGACAGCGAGGGGGAGTCGCAGGAAATTTCCATTAATTAACGTTAAATAAATTTCAAATTAAAATTATTTGAGCTTTTGTCTTTGGTTCGATTGTCGCGAGTCAAGGGCGTAATTAAAAGTACTTTAGAACTTTCATATATTCGTATGAGCAAGTCACTATTTGTAACTTTACAAAAACAGCAGTGTATTAAAAAGAATATGGTACATTGCAGTTTTCGTAGTCACGGACGACTAAGGTATTATTCTCCCTTGTTTTCAGTTGGTAATAAGCTTCTTGTTATATCATTATTATTAGTTAATAAAAAAAAATTAATTTTTATTTAAAAGTCTTCTTTTATATTTAAAATGGAGTGAAATCTAGCTAATACATAAAAATAGCTAATTGCAAAGTTGTACAGAACTACATCTACCTCGGCTTTACTATCTCAAGCAAGGGAAGATGTGGTGATGAGATCAGACGATGTGCCATCACCAGGTCGGCGCTGGAATGGCTGGGAAAGATTTGGATGTATAGGATGATTATCAAGAAGACTAAGGTCAGATTGATGAAAAACCTTATGTTTCCAATCTTTCTCTATGGAGCTGAAACTGTACATCTACTGGTTTTAAAGTTCTTTGGTCACATCTCCAGAAAAGAGGACTTAATAGAGAGACTGATAATCCAAGACCGGGTAGATAAAGAAGGCAACTGAGTTCACCTTGGTCCATGTATTCGAAACCCTTCGAATCGCCAGATCTGGAAGCGTATCGCCAGCAATGCAATCTTCGAGAAGATGGGGGACTCAACAAATACTTCTACATATACATCGTCAGCGTAACCACGACCACTTTTCCCAGAGTGTCCGACTAAGAGGAATGACTGATCTACCCTTTGAGCCGAAAAAACAAAAGCCCTTGCTTGCATCAGATTGTTAAAATAACTCAAATAGTAAAAAAATCGACACAAACCTACGAGATGTGTAAGTAAAAGTTACATAAAAAATACACTTGTTTCTGAATATAAATTACCCACTCAGATATTTGCGATCTATATCCCCCGATTCAATTGGAATTCCCTCTAAAAGATAAAACTGGGTAAGGAAAGCAAAGAGACCTCAGGGGAGGGAGCCGAATATAATCGTGTTTTAGATATGAAAGCAGGTAGTTCCTACAGTGTAATATATAATCATGTAGAGGTTTGCAAAGTACCTTGCGTGTTTTATTATTCTGATATGCGATCTCGTCATGTTATTTTGATTCCTGGTTCCAAATAAATAAATATTTACTAACAATCACGCCACGTTAACTGGTCCCGTGATAAGTTCGTAAAGAACTTGTGTTACAGGTACCAGATAACGGAAATAAATGTAAGATTTTTATTATACACATACATATATTTAATATACATCCATAACCCTGGAAAAGACATTTATATTTATCATACAAATATCTTCCCTTGGCGGGATTNAAAGAACTTGTGTTACAGGTACCAGATAACGGAAATAAATGTAAGATTTTTATTATACACATACATATATTTAATATACATCCATAACCCTGGAAAAGACATTTATATTTATCATACAAATATCTTCCCTTGGCGGGATTCGAACCCGCGACCCCCTTGTGTAGTGACCATGTCACTTACCACTACACCAGACGGCCGTTAAATATAATTGTTATTAGCGTTTCCTATTTACGTTCAATCAATATCAATTTTTTTTTTGTTGCCTAGACAGGTAAACGAGATGACGGCTTATTTGAGGTTAAATGGTCGCTGAAGCCCATAAACATGGTAGACAACTTGAATGTTGACACCCACCATGAGGCTTGAGGTCTCAGTTGTATAGTAATTACGCATTTTAACGGGTATGATTTTTAATAGACGATATTCTTCGTTGATTGTGGAATTCATTCGTTGAAACGAGCTAAGTATTTGGTTAACCAAATTGGTGGCTTGCAGGATTCGAACACCGGTTACGTCCCAGCGTTCGATATGAGTACATCGGTCGTCTTATCTTTTAGGCCATGATGACTACTAAAGCCAATATTTTAAATGCGAGAGCAGATATAAGGTAGATATAAGATTTACGGTAAGCACCGGATTGGCTATGCCTCTGGAATTGCCGAAGTCCATGGGCGACGGTAACCACTCCCCATTAGGTGAGCCCGTCTGCCTAATAAGGCAATAAAAAAAACATGATAGCTGATATGCCTTCAAATACCAAAAATGCTGTTTCTATATTCGAAGGCATACATCAAGGACGAACAAACACTGTCCCATATAGTTGTCTTAATATTTAGACTACAGTACTACCCTAGTTGCTATTTGCTACTTTTTCAGAATTTCTGTAGACAAAACTGTCTAGAAGTTTGACTAGAAGACATCGTTTTTAGCAATTATACCTGCCCATTCACTGTTTTTGATTGTTGATTATGTTTTGGTGTGCAATAATCTCTCTCTCTCCCTCTCTCTCCTCCGCCCCTGTCTCTTTCCCCCTCTCTCTCTTTCCCTCTCTTCGCCCCTTTCTCTTCCCCTCTCTTTCTTCCCCTCTCTTTCCTCCTTCTCTCTCCTACCCCCTCTCTCCCTCTCTCTCTTTCTCTCACTCTCTCTCTCTATTTTAGGTTATTTTTTAAATACGGTATTGCTTTAATGTATACTTGTCATTATATCTTTTGACTTAATTATATTATACGTATTGTTGTTTCAACGCAAACAAAAACCAATGAGCTTATAGCCGATTTCAAAGTTAATACATAATATAACGAACTTCAAAGCCTATTAAAGTGTTCCTAAAAGTTTCGCACCTTTTCCGGGCTGGTGCTTTTCGTTTTGTTAGGGGAAACGCTGCTCAGAACACAGCAAGTGAGTTTATGAAATACTTAAAATTTTAGGATATTTCCTTTGTTGAGCGGATCTAAGAAACGAGGTTGAAAGCTGCTTTTTTATTTTTCTACACTATCACATCTTGCTCACTGTAACCGGGGTCATCTAGGCGGGCTTCGGATAGCCTGCCGACCGAGAGGGCTGGTGGTCGTGGCGCCGACGACCGCCGGTCCGGCGTCCCGAGGGGGAGGGTGGGATGGGCTCCGCACTAAATGCTTCACTTTCTCCCCTTTGCCTTTTGATGAGTTCTGTCTCATGCGAGATTTGGACATTGATTGTTGAGCGACAGGAGGTTTTAGTCGGTTTGACTCCGACACCCCTCCACTGAGGACGGCACGGCGGGCGGAAGGTGACGATTTCCTCCAGAACAAAAAAAATAATCACATCTCGTATTTTTGTTTAAATAAAAAAAAAACTGTTAGTTTTTTTTCTTTAAGTTTCCTTTCCTTCTTTAGGTTTCCTCAACACTGAGGGCCGTGACCACATTTTAGTAATACCACGTACTTTATGGTAATCTATGGATTTTCCCCTCAAGCCGACTGGTCCTCGTGGGGGATAAAGACAACAGCCCTCCAAAACAACACAGAGAAAAAACTACAAAGAAATAAAAATATACGTCGCAGTTAGAGGAGGCCTTTGTCGATTGACAAACAGATCTACAGAAACTAAGGAAAATCCAAATAACAGAGTAAATTATATAATTATAATATGGTTCTGAATAAAAGGCTATTCATTCATTCGTTCATTCATTCATTCGTTCATTCATTCATTCACTCTATATATTTAAATTTCTTGTTTATTTCGTCGATCTAGTTGGAGTCAGAATACATATTTTGAATGCTCATAATTGAAGTCAGTCTACGTTAGTAGCGTGTTACTCTTGTGTTGTATATTAATGGTTTGGGTTTCTAAGACCCATTACATATTCCTATACCGGGCCAAGTGTGTCTGTCCGTCCGTGGCGTACTGGGGAACAAAAACCCGGTCGGCGGTATATATTGCTCTGACCCGGCAGACTGGTCCTGATTCAGTGGGCTATCCTGGAGCACCAGCGGCACTACAAGGGGGCTGGATGGGCCATCATACCGCGGAGATGGGCGAAGTTGGTCGTCAACTATCGCCAATACGGGTACCAGGCATCCTCAGGGTGGCGTTGCGAGTCTGGTTGTAATGTAGACCGCGGGAACATCTCGTTCTCATCATCTTGTTTTTATCATCGCACCGCCCGGCACCCATACTACCTATTAGAGTTCATCCATACTACCTAGAGCCACTGCGCTTATTCACAAGGCACTTCCAAAGTTTTTTTGCCACGCACCATCAGGATTTGGGACAAACTCTCCTCTACGCTATTTTTTGAGCGGTATGTCCTACTAGGCGCTACATGTCCTTTTGCTAACGGGCTTGTGAAGAATACTTAACGGTGGGCATCGGATTGGCTCTGCTCCTGGCATTGCTGACGTCCATGAGCGAAATCAGTCAGTTAGGCTTTATGCTCGTCTGCCTACTGGGGCAATAAAAAAAAGAATACCCTACTCTGCCCAGGTTCTGACTCCAGGCGCAGATCGGTCGTCGGGTAAGAGAGTGCAAGGAGAGTCGTTTGGTGGGTAGCTAAAAATATATTTGGGCCCGTGGTTTGCTTTCAATATCTACAGACCTTTAAGTTCTACCTACCCCGCGGGTCTGCTAGACGCGGATGCCTCCCATGAGGTTCGGCCCCCCACCTAAAAAAAGTATCTACGTGTCACCTTGAGTTCGCTCATCCATTAGGTTGACCACTGGGCCATACAATCCCTTGGTAAAAAAGGGGGTAGGTAATTCTAGCTTGAGGTCATTGTGTGTTAATTACCCTCTTTTATCTTTATATACATAAACGGGAAACAAATATTTTTGAAGTCAAATATAATACATAATTATCTTTGAAGAAAGTTCACAGAACGTAATTATCTGTGCCGAATATATGTACTTTATGTTTCATAAGTATACTGTGATCGAAAAAAATATTGAATAGAAAAGCCCGAAATGCGGAGCTTTTACGTATTCATTACATTACGTCAAGTCTTTAATAAGCTTCTTAAGCTCAAGGGTAATCACGCTGAGATGGACTAAGCTCAATGTAGTCATAAAATATCAAAATTGGACATTACCAAATAGGCAAAAGAAGTTTATCTGCGTGAGTAATTATATTTACTATATTTAATTATAGTAACTATATTTACGTTTATTGAAAACGTTTGAATTAAGCTCAAAGTATATTCTTAGTGTTTGCTTCTAAGGGTTATGAAAATATGCTTATAGTGAGTTGAGGTAATGAAAAAAGGGTTTTTGTATATATATCATTTTTATTCCAATAATTTGCAATATTTAGAATTACAATTGTGTACATATTTAATTGGATTTATTGGTTCGATCTAACAATTCGTGTGAAGACGTTGGCTTCTAAAGCACAAAAGCGCATTTTTACCGAGCGATGCAAGTATCAATATTTTTATGTATACACGCACACATGTCGTACTTAAGTTTGACATTTAAGCAAGAACTATTTCAATGGTGAGGAATACAAACCTGGTAGAGCACATTAGAAGCCCGCAGAATATTTCTGGCACTAAACTATATAGTTTAAAAGGTAGGATAGTCACTACAGCTCGTTTTAAGGCTTTGGTGACGACTTAAAACCAGGTGCGCCGACTCACTTACCAAAGTAGTGGAATAAAATAATATAAAATTATTAAAGCTCAAAATCGATCCCGCGAGCACTTTACATCTAAGTTGCAAAAGCCAATTTGAAACTAATATTTGTGTGGTTTGAAAGCTCTCCTTTGCATTAGACGGATCTTGTTTAACATTCTAGTTTTATAACAACACGCGGTGAATGAACTCAATGTTTGTTTTGCAAATGAGTCTATGTATTCTGATTGCGTGGTTTGGAGAGCTTTCAGTATTTATAACAATAACCAACGGGTCGGAATTTAGGCTATATACGATTCGATGTTTGAAAGTATATGTTTTTTTTTTTATTGTTCAGATTAGTGGACGAGCTCACAGCCCACCTGGTGTTAAGTGGTTACTGGAGCCCATAGACATCTACAACGTAGACGCGCCACCCGCCTTGAGATACTACTACACTATACTTGAGACCTTAGAACTTATATCTCAAGGTGGGTGGCCCATTTACGTCGTAGATGTGTATGGGCTCCAGTAATCACTTAACACCAGGTGGGCTGTGAGCTCGTCCACCCATCTAAGCAATAAAAAAAAAAGATACAAGTTCTAAAGTCTCAGTATAGTTACAACGGTTGCCCCACCCTTCAAACCGAAACGCATTACTGCTTCACGGCAGAAATAGGCAGGGCGGTGGTACCTATCCGCGCGGACTCACAAGTGGTCCTACCACCAGTAAATGTAAAGTAATATGTGTACATTTACTGGTCTTATACCCAGGACTTTAACAATATCGATACAATATCGGACAATATCGATAACTCCGTGGAAAATTCTAGAACGGCAACTGTTCGAACGAAAAATATATATTTATGAGTACATTCACAACTGTCCATTGTTCCTTTGGTCGGAATGTTAAATGCGCTTCCCCATTTCGCAGATAAATAATGTCGGAACCACGATCGCGAAGCTTGTTATGAAATTTGGTTTTTTACTGGTGGTAGGATCTCTTGTGAGTCAGCGCGGGTGGGTATCACCACCCTACCTATTTCTGCCGTGAAGCAGTAATGCGTTTCGGTTTGAAGGGTGGGGCAGCTGCTGTAACTATACTTGAGACCTTAGAATTTATATCTCAAGGTGGGTGGCGCATCTACGTTGTGGATGTCTATGGGCTCCAGTAACCACTTAACACCAGGTGGGCTGTGAGCTCGTCCACCCACATAAGCAATAAAAAAAAAAAAAAAGTTCCAACAGTTGTTGCAAGTTTCACTGTTGACCCGCACCCGCGATCACCTACCTAACAATACCTTTTCCATTTCCAGGAGTAACAAGTCTTCGAGACGTCATGCTGCTAGTTGAACCATCAACAATCATACGAGGAGGCACGGCCGCACTCATCTGCTCTAGAGACATGCAGGGGTCTCCATTGTACTCGGTCAAATGGTACCGCGGTAACCACGAGTTCTACAGATACACTCCTCTTGAAGAGCCAGCTACAAGAGTCTTTGGTTTGCCTGGAGGCTATGTCGATGTGAGTTCCTGAAGAAACTATTTATATGACAACCGACTTCAAAGAGTAACCTTCAAGATTACATTAATCTAATATATAAAATTCTCGTGTCACAGTGTTCGTTCCTATACTCCTCCGAAACCGCTTGACCGATTCTCATGAAATTTTTTATGCATATTCAGTAAGCCTGAGAATCGGCTACTATCTATTTTTCATACCCCGAAGTGATTAGGGTTGTCCACCCCTAACATATTTTTTTTATTTGGACATTTTTTTTGTTATAATGAGGTATTATGTGGTTGAATGAGGTTTTGTTATTTTTATTATATATTCCCTCATCGTTCACAGCACTACATACCTCTTTCACTCATTTACCACATCCTTACACACTTACAATAATTTAGTTTTTTTTTCTACACTAGAAATTCCCTAGAAATCTTATATATGGCAAAACAATGTTTGCCGGGTCAGCTAGTTAATTTATAATAATATATAAAATACTAGCTTTTGCCCGTGACTCCCGCCCGCATGGAATAGTTACTTTGGCATAACGCTAAATTTTACCGCCACACTTCAGTTACGAAGAAAAAAATATTTTTGAATTATAGAATGCTAAGGAGCTATTTAAACTCCGATTTTGAAACATTATTTATTGGTACACCACTTATATTGGCCTTAGCGTGATATTATAAATATATGCCTATAGCCTTTCTCAATAAATGGGCTATCTAACATTGAGAGAGTTTTTCAAATCGAACCAGTAGTTTCTGAGATTAGCGCGTTCAAACAAACAAATAAACTCTTCAGTTTTATAATATTAATATAGATATTTTTTAAGATTAGACCACTTCGTAAGTATACCCTTTTAAGCAAAAATATTCAATATCGGTCCACAATTGTCGGAGAAAACACGTGCATACATACGTACATTGTCCCTCATACTTTTTTGAAATCAGTTAAAACAGTATTTTTTTATCTCCACCTTATCCCACTAGATAGGGTCGGCACAGCGGATTTGTCTTTTCCATTCTCTTCTATCAGCCGTCATCTCAACACTCACTCATCTGTCTCTCGTATCGTCATTCACACACTCCATCCAAGTCTTCCTCGGTCGACCTCTTCCCCCTCTATCTTGCACTACCATTTCCATACATCTCCTAGTCATATGCAAGTCAGTTAAAAACAGTATTACATAAATATGGCGTTGTAAAACTGAAAAGTGTTTTTTAATTTGATTACTATTTTTTTTAGCGGTTTTTTGTCAATTTATGTGTAGTTTTGTTTTGGGGCTTCGTTGGTTAGTGATTGTTATTTGAGAAGTCAAAGCCCTGGAAACTTTGATGTTGAAAAATATCATCCCGACTCTATCATTACGTGTCTAGATTACTTCGTAGCCACCAATTTGCGGTAAATGACAAAGATGAGGTCTTTCACCGACCGGCTGAGCGCTGGTTCATTGATCGGTAGACCGATAGTCTGGTCGCTGTTGGGTTTGATATTTTTCCGATTATCTTGAAATAGTTAGTAGCGCTATTCAAGTCTTTTCCCAAATTCGATTTCGTCTATAATAGCTACCTCGACACATTAATATCAATAATATCCGTCGACAAGCTTTGACGAATTTCTGGAAACATTATCGGAGCACATCGAAAGCTTGTTTTCAAATGCGTTCCGTGAGCTTTTCTAGATTGAATCAATTTAAACTGAATGGTCTTTGAAAACGATGTTCGCATACGAAAGCTTGTAGGAAGCCTTTTGAAATTGAGCTTTTGAAATTCGAACACGGCTTGATTGGACGTGAAAGTATTGAAAACTCATCGATAAAACCACATGTGTTGACGTAATTATAAATACTGTTAGTGTATTTTCTTAGAGTTTCACAAAGTCGTGGAAATAATTTAAAATGCTTTTAAGGTTTAATCTCGCGTGTTTTTATTGTTAATACATTATTTGGGACGTTCCGAAATCTTCAGTTTTCATGGTCACTCACGACTGAGGTCCTATTCAATTGACGTTTGAAGATGGTACTAATTACTGTCTAATTTTCTATAAAAAAAAATCAATAAATAAGTTTTATATAACAAAAATTCCAAAACTATCTACAAGTCAACACCACTTTGCGAATATCGAAAAAAATATCGCATGTGTTAAAATAAAAAAAATAAACCCGATAAAATTACCCCTAGCTCCATTTTCAGCGGTTTGGTTTCTCATAGGTAGCCCATTTTGTTGTACACGGTTTATTTTGTAATGGTAAATTTTATATTCTAAACTTTCAGATGAACAATTCGAACGGAACGCAAGTTTTGGTGCGAAGAATGGACTTGAGTCTGGCGGGGAACTTCAGCTGTGAGGTCACAGCCGACGCGCCATCCTTCGCCACTCAAATCAGCTACAAATTCATTGATATAATCGGTAAGTCATGTTAACAAATCCCACCCCCCCTGGCTGAGCCTTTGCTCGCCCACCTGTCCTGGTGAAACTGGAAAGGCCTCCGGGTCACCAGTAATCTTTCAATCATAAAAAAACAATCAAATAAGTATACATATATATAGGTATATACAGTCAAACCTGGGTAAGTGATAACTGGATAAGTGAGAGTAATAGCCAGAACCCGTCATTTTAAGCTCCCAAAACCTCTATTAGCGAGAAACAGAAACCTTTGTAAGAGAGAGTCGTTTTTTCCTCATGGACCTCCGTAAGTGAGACTGCTACTTATGTATACCTCTATACGCGATAGGCGAACTTTATTTATTTATATTATTTAGGAGGAACAAATGACAAAACAAATTACAAATTTAACATCTGCTATTTTATGACTCATTCTTAACTTTCGTGGAACTTCCTACCATTGTTTTTGTATTGTTTTCTCGACAATATCGAACCTATTCTATTTCGTGGAACTAAATAACGTTGTTATTTTATCGCATTCTTTTCGAATGGACACGTATGCCTGTGTACTGTCCTGTTTGTCGGACTTACTCAGTTTATCGTTAATTAATTGCGAAGGAAAGTTCTGTTATGCATCATGTCAAAACGGAAAATTAAAGCAGTGTCATTAAGTGATAAACTTAAAATAGTGAATGCGTTTGAATCCGGAAAATCGCGAAATGAAATTCAGAGGGTGCATTAGCGAGAAACTGGGGTTAGTGAGAAACCTCTATAAGCGAGAATGAGATTGTGCTCCCTTGAACTCTCGCTTACCCAGGTTTGACTGTATATATATATATATATATATTACAATTTATGCGTAGAAGTATCTAGAAGTATCATAGGTTAGCCGTTTGGAAAACATCCGTATTTTCCCGAACAATTGTTCTGATGTTGCGTCTAGAACGTTCTCGACGCGCGATCAAACGATACAATGTTACGAAATGAATTCGCTGACCCAAAAACGAAAAGTTTGGAAACATCAAGCAAGCGTGGGCATTGTTAATGACGTCAGTGTCCGAAACATGACGCGGGGTCAGGTCATTTAATTTTGTTCGTCGAAAAAATTATCATCACACCGCTCCCGGGAGCACAGCTTATCCTTCGAAAGATAATTTTTATGACGTAAGACTCGACTATAGCATGATTTCTCTCCCGAGGTATTTTATAAGCGCTCTGGTACCTCCTTGGTCTAGCGAGTAAATTTCTAAAACCACTTAATAGCAGGTGAGCCGCGAATCTGCTCAACTACTGCAATAAAAAAAAACCGCCTTAAAAAAACTTTCAAAACAAATTAATATGCACTAAAAAGTAAAAAATATATTGCGTATTCTTCTATAACTTAACATAGCTTAATATTAAGTAAATATAATGTAGCTACAAATGTTCTTAATTTTGGAGTCGATGTCAGCATAGGTAGGTTCGCAATTACATACTATATACATAGTTAGAGGTGACGATATGTTCTTATGTCGCATACACGACTTGACGAAACAAACATTTAAAAAAATACAGCCGAATTAAGAACCTCCCCATTTTTTTAAGTCAGCTAAAAATAAAATGTGCTTTCTCTGGCTAGCGTCTGCACTTCATTGACACTGATATCGTAATGTATAAAATAACATCATTTTCTTGTTTTTCATACTAGGCTGCACTAAAAGTATCGGGAATGGAATATTTCCACTGCTCCTGTCATATTAAAATCTTTTTAATTGAAAACTCCTTGGTTTTAAAAATCGAATACCATTTATTTATTTAAAAAAAGATTCTCGGTCTTGTCACGAGGTTTTGTCAAACTTGTTTAGTCGTTGAGAAAATGGAATTGACTCGAGAAAATTCAAGAGCGATGATTTATTATGACTTTCGAAGTGGTTTAACACAAAAACAGTGTGTTGACCGGATGATTTCTGCATTTGGTGATGAAGCCCCATCCAAAACCACAATTTATCGCTGGTTTGCTGAGTTTCAACGTGGACGTGTCAAGCTCAGTGATGATCCCCGTCAAGGTCGTCCAAAAACTGCAGTCACCCAAGAAAACGTTGATGCTGTGCGTAAGCTGATTGAGGAAGATCGACATGTGACATACCGCGAAATTCAGGCAACTTTAGACATTGGCATGAGTCAAATACAAATAATCTTGCATGAACAATTAGGTGTAAAAAAGTTGTTTTCCCGATGGATACCGCATTCGCTCTGTGAAGAGCAAAAAGCGGCTCGCGTTACTTGGTGCGTCAGAACTCTCGAAAGATTCCACGCAGGATCCTCAAATGCTGTATACAACATTGTATCAGGTGACGAATCCTGGATATACGCGTACGAACCCGAAACAAAAAACCAGTCACGAGTTTGGGTGTTCGAAAATGAGTTAAAGCCAACAAAAATTGTTCGTTCACGGAGTGTTGCAAAAAAAATGGTGGCCACGTTTGTCTCCAAAACCGGCCATGTTACGACTATTCCTCTTGAGGGACAAAGAACGGTTAATGCAGAATGGTATGCTAGCATTTGTTTGCCACAGGTCGTTTCTGAACTCCGTAAAGAGAACTGCAACCGCCGCATCATCCTCCATCACGACAATGCGAGTTCTCACACCGCGCACAGAACAAAAGAGTTTTTAGAGCAAGAAAACATAGAATTATTAGACCATCCGCCGTACAGCCCCGACCTAAGCCCTAATGATTTCTATACTTTCCCTAAAATAAAGAATAAATTGCGTGGACAGAGATTTTCATCACCTGAAGAAGCTGTGGACGCCTACAAAACGGCCATTTTGGAGACCCCAACTTCCGAATGGAATGGTTGCTTCAATGATTGGTTCCATCGTATGGAAAAATGTGTCAAATTTCGCGGAGAATACTTTGAAAAGCAATAAATACATTTTTAAACAGTAATTTTGTGTCACTTCGTTAATTCCCGAAATTTTCAGTGCCGCCCTCGTAAGCCACCTAACTATAATTTGACAAATAAATCTTTGTGCTGGTTATGCAATACAATCGTTCGAACCCTTGTCTGGTAGTGGGTGACAGCATTTCGTTGTGACCTAAAAAAAACAAAACAAAAAAAAACACGTTTTCCCTCAAAACATTAGAACGTTCAATAATTCGTTTCTTAGACATTCATTTAAAATGATTACTTTAGTATTTTGCTTTGTGGTATTATGTTTGTTGTGTAGGAGTCGTTGGCATGATTAATTCTATAATTACGATTCTTGTTTCGGATACTTAAAATTTTCATGGCTACGGACTACTTAATTATAATAAGTATAATATTAGCCTTACCTAATAATACTCATAGCTAAGAATTAAAATGTAAACCAAATTGTATTCTACAAGTTTTTGGAACGAAATTCCTTATGGGATGATGCGGAGGGGTACCCTAGTCGGGAAAAACGTCCGTAACGTAAGATTTTTATCAGTAATGCACACAGTGTACGACTTAACTTTGTAATAACGAACAAAAAATAACATATTTTTTTATCATTCATTGACCACGATCTCAGAGCGTTCGTTTGCGCAATACACTAACTCTTATGCAAAGAACCGTGAATGAAGTGTACCACAATAAGTTCGCACGTTACCGAATGACCGTGGGTGGTGGACCGAAACCTCCAGTTTTATTTTCTTTATACCTCGAATAGAACTTAAAATAATATTTTTATAATAAGGAGCTTCGTTCCTATCCGGTGTCCCACGACACCATACATCTTTTTTTTTAACGCTTGGATCGATGAACAAGATCACCATGGTCTTACGTGGTTAAAAGCAGTAAAAAGCTCCAATTTAGAGGGTAGGGCAGTCAAATACTATAATAATTGGGACTAACGTCTCATGTGTCGAGGTAGGTGGCCGCATTCGCGTTGTGATATCCGTGACTACGGTGACCATTTAACGTCAGGTTGACCGTAAACTCGTTGGTTCGTCCTTGCACAAAAAAAATAACATCAAAATATCTTAAAAATTTCCATAAAAATTCTTCCATAAAAAAATAACTTACTATTCGAAGAAATTATAGAGAAATTTAACGATGACCAAAATTAATGCTGCTAAAATAAATATGTATCTATATCCTTTTCTGACGTTATCAATTTCAACGGTTCACATTACCCTACGAGGTCTGTTTGATGATGAATAAATCAAAGGGAAAACAGGTCAATAAGGGACAAGTTCGTTACGCCGTAGATTGTCTCGCCAAGGGAGGGCTAGCATATTGATATTATCCATAAATTAAGTGAAAATAATTAAGACAACGTGTTAATATAATCTATGCGTTTGTTAAATTATTACGGCCAGTTACTAACTGATTGCAATCAACAATTCTTTATCACTAGAATAGCCACATGTAAGAGTCAAAATTAGCAATAGAACGTGCTCTTTGTGCTTTCATTATTGGCAACAAGCGAACTGCTGAAAATTGTCTTTTTTTCCCATCTAAGCTGGTAATCTAGGGGGTTCAATCCAACCCCTCCTTTGTACTGTGAGGCATCTAAACTATACCATAAATTCTTTGTTGTGGAAGTGGCATTGACATTGAGATGTCAATGATTTTTAATTACTATTTAAGAACAGGTGAGCCGTAAGATCTTGAACACTACTATTCGTAAAGTGTCAATGTTGCGGTAATAAAATGAGGTAATAAATCATAAATTTATGGAACTCTATATTTGGAAAGGAAATAAGAATTCCCTCATTTTTATTCCCTTAAATCTATTTTTCGCTAACAATAGACCGCTATAATCTCGCGACTCTGAAAGCATCAGAAGTTACGGTATAAAATATTGATATCAGACCTCGGGGAGTAAGAGGTGACTCGGAAAAGCTTTGAGGAATGGAAGAATTGGCATTCAGAACCACGTCTCGGCGCATTGAAATCAATTAGGATCCGTGAGCCGTTTCCCGAGATGGACACGGATTAAACTGATGTTTTCTGGCGTTAGTATGTCGTCAAAAAGTTTCAAGGGACGTCTTATTTTAATTGGGGCCTCTGGAATTCGCTTCGTGAATAATGGTCGCTCGTTAAAATAAGGCTAAAACGTATTCATAATCTGTAGCGATCGTAAACACATAGCTTAGGGAGATAATTTTGAAAGCGAATTGTTTTTTTTTTTTTATTCGATCTTGTAGAAACATGCCTAATGCCCATGTTCTATTGGGTTATCAGAGCTACTTTTTGTATTGCAAATTAAAATTTTTGCGGGTTTGATTACTATTTGATTGTCATTGTCATTTCTTCATGTGTCGAGTACGTATTTCATTAGAAAAATTAGTACCTATCGAATTGTGGGATTCGGGTAGCAACCAGCCTTTCTCGCGTCGATACGAATTAGGTGTCTTATCTTTAGGCTACGACGATTGTAGTTTTATCAATAAAACAAATATGCATACGAATTTAAAACCATATTTTTTCATGTCGACAATTTAAAGAAAGTTTGAAGAGAAGTTGAGAAGCGCTCGTTTGTGATGGTATGGACATGATGTGATGAACCGAAATGACAATAAGGTTGTTAAGAAAGTTAATGTGGAAGGCTTTAGAGGAAGAGGTAGACCTAAGAAAAAATGGATGGATTGCGTGAAAGAAAAGAGTGAGCGAAGAAACGGTATATGATAGAGGAGAGCGGAAAGAGAAAATATATTGCGTTGACCTCAGGTCACTGGGTGAAGTGCAAGAGAATGATGACGATGATGATGATTTAAAACCAAGAAATCTCTGTTTACTTATTACAGCCCTGCCCGAATCCGGCCCGGTATTAAAGGCGGATAAAGACCGGTACCAACCCGGGGAGGTGCTTCAGGCTAACTGCACGTCGTCTCCGGCGAGACCAGCTGCCAATCTCACGATATACATTAACGAAGAACCTGTAAGTATTAGGTATGATATTAGTAATTGTGGAAAAGCTAAAGAATTGATAAATATTTAGGTTGTTAAAAAGTTGAAGAGAATACGTGTCTAAAACTGTTGGTGGGGTATTGACTCATGGATATGTATTCATATCCGGCTCATTGCCGCGAAGCAATCGTGCAGTCTGACTTCGATTCCAAATTATCTACTTTTAATAGTATTTTAAATTTTTAAACTTAACTGTTAAATTTTTAACTGTTACTTTTGTTGTTATATTTTTTTCTTATGCCTCCCAATTCATAGTTTTTGTGGTCAAGGACGAATTTAATTGTAACTTAAAGAACTTACTGGTGGTAGGACCTCTTATGAGTCGGCGCGGGTAGGTACCACCACCCCGCCTATTTCTGCCGTTAAGCAGTAATGCGTTTCGGTTTGAAGGGTGAGGCAGCCGTTGTAACTATACTGAGACATGGGAACTTATATTTCAAGGTGGGTGGCGCATTTACGTTGTAGATGTTTATGGGCTCCAGTAACCACTTAACACCAGGTGGGCTGTGAGCTCGTACACCCATCTAAGCAATAAAAAATAATAATAATTTAAAACCATGTTATTAATTTCCAGCTTCGTTCATCAGAAACTAGTTTTCACCCATCAGAGAATGGGCTGCTGTGGACTAGTGTGAAGGCAGACGCTAAAGTCAGCTCAGAACTCTTCGTCGGAGGAAGGATGAGGGTTGCCTGTGTGGCCACCATACACAATGTTTACAAAAACTCCTCGAATTTGGACTTCTTTACTCCAGAAACGGATCCTAGGCCAGAACGAAGTAAGTTTGAGAAATTGCGACATTAAGGCATGATTAACATTCCAGATTAACGATTCTTTTTTTATTGCTTAGATGGGTGGACGAGCTCACAGCCCACCTGGTGTTAAGTGGTTACTGGAGCCCATAGACATCTACAACGTAAACGCGCCACCCACCTTGAGATACAAGTTCTAAGGTCTCAGTATAGTTAAAGCGGCTGCTCCACCCTTCAAGCCGAAACGCATTACTGCTTCACGGGAGAAATAGGCAGGGCAGTGGTACCTACCCGTGCGGACTCACAAGTGGTCCTAGTACCAGAACGAACTACAAAGTCGATGACACTTAATTTGATTGTACAGTCAAGCGAAACAAAAGTGGTAAAATAAATAAATTTTACTAAATTATTAAGCCTTTGATAGTAAGATTTATTGTAGTTTTGTTTTTATTTTTCGATTTAGTGTACACCACGAAGAGGAATGATTTTGAAAATAAAATTTGTAAAATATAAGAAATATAAAACAGTACATCATTGTCATTTTCAATGATCTTAACTTTTGTAGCTCCCACACGTTTTGCTTTATGATAATTATGATAACTATCTATGTATATCTAAGTAATTTCCCATTAAATGTTACTCTGTTACCCAACCAGATGTAAAGAGAATATCGCTACCAATCTCAACATGAAGTTTTCATGGCCAAAAGACAAAACGCCAGGTCTCAAAAATTTTCTAAAGAAATATACGATTATTACAATGATCATCCTGAAAGTCCCGACTTTAAAAAGGGGGGAAGTAATTTTTGGGACTTTGAATTATGTCTCATATAATGCGATGGCATTATTGCCCTTAAACCCCTTACAATACCCACCGTGGAATAAAAAAAAAAGATCGAAGCAAATTGTCAATAAATCTTCTCTATTTAGCTTATTTACCGTCAAAAACATACCCTAAAAAGGTAAACAAACAAACATTTGGTCTCCATTAATTAATTTAACCGTATCCTGCCGTGTTTACCAAGTTCGTGAGCAATTAGAAAAACATTAGCTTCCCGTCCAACCCTCAGTGAAATACGGGAAATGTCCCCTAGTGACGTGTTTGCTGTTTAACCGAGTAATTGCTTTATGAAATCTCTTTTTTTTTTAAATCGATCACTGCACGATTCATGCTCGTGGATACATTTATCGGAAACTAGCTGACCCGGCAGACTTCGTAATGCCTCAATCGATAAATAAAATACACATCAAGGGAAAAACAAAATTGTTTGTTTTTATATAATTCCGAGCTTTTTTTATATTTTCTCGCCTTTTAAACCTTCCCTGGACTTCCACGAATAAGTCAAGACCAAAATTAGCCAAATCGGTCCAGCCGCTCTCGAGTTTTAGCGAGACTAACGAACAGCAATTCATTTTTATATATAGAGAAATGGGAACTATGCGGCGGTCCGTCATTGCGACGTGACGTGAATGTTGTCATCTGCCTTGAGACATGAGGCGACCTCAATTGTATAGCAGTTGTCCCAACAAAATTCTGTCTATTTTTACTGTAAAACAGTCATGCTTTTCCGTTTGGTTGGGCCAGTAATATCACAACATTGTTGAGTCTTCGACCTCATGTCTCAAAGTGGGTAGAGGTGTTCACGTTGTGAGGTCTATAAGCTTCGGTAATCACTACACTAGTTAGACCATGAGTTCGTTTACCCATATAGACAATAAATATATCCATTAGCAATTACTTATGCTTTAGTTTGTCAACAAAATTTTATTTTTAAAACGCTGTTCTCTCTTCTTCCAGTAACCCTGAACAGGAGTTCCAAAGCGTTTCCCAGCTGGATCTTCTTAATGTTCCTGCTCTTGCTGCCGATGATGGTGATGTCCCAGGACTACTTCGCATACGAAGACCTGCCTTCTTACGACGAACAGAAGTACGAAGACACAATTAGATCAATGATCGGGGCCTGATTTTGTTAGATAGACTATATTTTAATTTAATGATTCGCTGTTAGATTGGATTAAGGTCTGACAGTAAAATTTGACAGATATATAAAATGAGAAAACACGCTTTAAAAAAGTGGACAAGTTCAAACTCTTAATTGTACTCCAATTCAATCAGAGAAATATCCTTTAAGACAGTGTCAGTCTACCCTTGCGAGCTAATTGTGACTCCACGTATCCACAGGCTCTAGCAAATTTTTAACAATAGATAAACATGACCTTGTTTGCCTTACGGTAATAATGCGAGTAATTTATAGCGTGTTCATGAGTGCTCACGTTCGGCAGCGTGAAGAGCACCTTAATCCAAAGAAGACAATTTTGTGAGATTGTGATTGTACATGTAAACACATAAGTTTATTAAGAATAAGCACGAATTCTAATAGTTAAGTTTATAAATGTATTTAAGGATCACAATTTTAATATTTGTAATTTTCTTATAAGAAAAACTTTGAATTGAAATCGGCGGCTTGACTACGATGATAATTTTCATTCCATTGCGGCGCGTGGGAAAGAGATGCCGCTAATGTTAACATTATGTAAATGATACTTATTGGTTTGGTTCGTAATTAATTAATATGCTACTAAAACTCATCATTTCATTATCAGAACGTCAAATGTACTACAGTGTCTTAAATTAAGAAATCGTATTGTTTCCGATGCACTGTGAATAGCTAAGACTTTTTTAGGTCATGGACCCTAAGATGAACCAACCACACATGAGTCCGATTGAACGAGATTTTTGCACAGATTTGGCATGAGGACTGGCTCGTGTTGAAAAATGACGATAGGAAGATCTTCCTTAAGATCAGACCTTTGTAGACCGACTCTCCGAAAGTTTTTGTTACTTACTCATGGTAGGACCTCTTGTGAGTCCGCGTGGTACCACCACCCTGCCTATTTTCTGCCGTGAAGGATGGGACAGCCGTTGTAACTATACTGAGACCTTAGAACTTATATCTCAAGATGGGTGGCGCATTTACATTGTAGATGTCTATGGGCTCCAGCAACCACTTAATACCAGGTGGGCTGTGAGCTCGTCCACCCATCTAAGCAATAAAAAAAGAAAAAAAAATCGTTCGGATATAAATTCTTATTATGCAAAAGTAACTTGAAAATCTTTTCGATTCATGTTTCTGATGTCTATTTTATAAAGACGCTACACGTACACAAATTTTAACACGACTATTACCGAATCTAAAATGGTTAAATTAAGCATAAATCCAGAACTTTTTGCTCTATTCATTTAAGGCTATTACTACACATTTTTATTTATTTATTAGGCACACAATACACAATGCAAGTTAAAAAGATACACAATAAGTAAACAACAACTTAAAAAAAAAGGATTGTGTGGTTTTATGAAACCACGGTTAAAGTGATACTTTTTTTCAAATTAAATACCTTTAACTCTGACTAACAACATTTACATTAAACACTGATAAATACAAACAAAATAGCGTAGAGCACTGGCACAGATGAGTAATAGTCTATACACTACACGGTCAGCTGCTGCGAATTATAGGCGCCGCCATATTGGCCTCGGCTGCTCTGACGAGCGCATTTCACTGACTCCGCGGCCGACCGTCACGCAACATGCAACACACAGACGCAAAAATTTTAAGACGATGTAACAAAAGTTTCACTTTAAAAATCTGACTTTTAATATAAGCCTTGTGGGCCCGACCAAGCAAGACAAATGTGCTGAGTGTGTACACGAAGATCCTTACCACTACTGGATAAAACAACACGATGGCGAGAATCAAGCTAACTTATAGTATAAGGAAATAATTTTATACACAATAAAAATAAAATATTTAGACTGCTTTATCTACTATTAACTATTAACATTGTATGATTTGAAGTATTTTATTTTACTGGTATTGGAATACATTAGTAAAATACTATCACACATACTATATACTATGGTGCAATAGTATTATATTTACGAGCTGTCTGCCAAATTACGTGTATCTATCTGGTTTCAGAAACAATTGAAATACACCGTGCCTAAATAATTTTATTTAATCCATGAACATGCTTAACATTTTTCTCCTACCCCGCCATTAGAAGCATCACTTCTGAATGTCCAAAACGAATTAGTAAAATTTATACTTTATGTATTATGCGGACGTAACGACATCTAGAAGTCATTTCAGGAAACTAATACTAAAAAAACAATGCTTTATTAACTCACAGTATGTACTAATATTGTTTAGTAAAAAAACCATCTAGATTTAACTATAGATAAAGTAATAATGTAAATAAATAAACAAATAAAATATAGACAACGAATGATTTCGTAAAATAAAATTTTAAGTACTGTATACTTACATAATATGAATTCTTCAAATTTATTGTTATTCAAACACGATGATGGTTCCATTTACCGAAATAATATTTGAATAATACTCATAATTTTATTAAAATTTGGTGTGACGCTGCACAAAGTTTCAATGGAATTGGGTAAAATACGTTAGGTGTATAGCAACAAATTAGCATTCAATTTGCAATAGATTTAGCTGGAGAACAATTGTCTGGCAATATGGACATTAGCACCAATGTAATAATGTTTTATTATGTATAGAATCTCTTGTTGGTTGCAAAGATCTTCCACCGAACGACTACATAATATACTCCGGAGACCGATATATATAGGTATAAATGTTGTACACAATTTGTAGGAAGTTCATCTTGTTAATGTTTTTAATGCGATTTAGGTTGTTGTACAGCAGTTTTGTAGCCTTTATATTGTCTTGAAAGATGCTTTAAGCAAATATTAATTACAATGCAAATTCGAAACAATGAAACATAACTTTATTTAATTTTATGATATTTATATTATGATCTATGTTATATTATTTATGATATATTATTATGTTTGAAGGCGCGATAACGTCGAATTCTATTTAAAGATTACATTCCGTTCATTAGCTTAAAATGTTAAGACGTATTTTATTGAAATATTAGTAAGATCATCGAAATATTTTTTTGTAAATAAATCAATGTTTGTTGTAATTACAGTTGAACGAATATTTAGAGTGAATTTTCATGGTACAAAATACAAAGATTTTTATGAATATTTTTTGCTGCAAATTTAGCGTTCAAGTCATGAAGTCTATAGACATCCTCATCTCTATGGACATCATGATCAACATGAGGTCGAAGTCTCAATTGTATTGTAAACGACTGTCCCACCTTTTAGATCGAATGGGCTACCGTTTTGGTATTACCACAGGTTAGTTTCAAACATGTCAATTTTTACCCAATATTTTTTAAGCACAAACATTAAGAAAAATATGTTACTATAAGCTCGAGCAAAAAAAAAACTTTAAATATCAAAATCTTTCGTACCTATCTAAGGCTCAGTCTTGAATTATTGGGAGTGCATTTGATTCTAAGGAAAATATTAATAAACCATTTCTCAGTAAATGTTCATACATCTCATACATTTCTAAACAATGCGTCTATAATCAGGTATCCGTGTGTGTCTTTGGAATTATTTATTAGATAGAAGCTGATCTACAATTTGTAAGCAGTGTTAAAATATTAAGACAGGTAAATACACTTAAGGATATATCTTACATCTTGGGATTTTTTAAAATACTATTTACACATTTACTTTGTTATTTTAGCACTTTACATGAAGTAAGAATTACGAATATCTGTGAAGTGTGTTTCAATTTATGTAAAAAAAAGTTATTGATTACTATTTTATACTATCTCTTTATATATGTTTTTTTTTTAATTGTCTTTGTAGGCAAGTGACCACAGACCCACCTGACGGTAAGCGGTCGCCGTCACTCATAGACATCTGCTATGTCAGAAGACAGTTCAATCTCTGTCTACAGATGCATCATTTTTGAGCTATTGCATAGCTTTTATCGCCGGCTTTGAGCGCGGCGCCCGAATCAAGAAATTCCTTAACGAAAATAAAACCTAACACCCTCTAATCCGTCTACCATGTAGCTCGCGTTCAACACAATGTTTTTTATTTTTATTTTTTTATTGCCCTTGTAGGCAGACGAGCATACGGCCCACCTGATGGTAAGTGGTTACCGTCGGCCATGGACTTCAGCAATGCCAGGGGCAGAGCCAAGCCGCTGCCTACCTGCGTGTTGTGTATTGTTTGTGAATAAGGGCGTGGCGTGACGTCGCTCTGCATGCGAATCATGAAAAGACTGCCCATCTCTCTCTCGCGCGGTCTAGCTTATGAATGTGACGGGGACAGTTAATATTTTGCTTTTGTTAATGCTTATAAATATAGCGTGGTCTTATTTTATTATTATTTTAATATTAAATTACTATTGTCTAATCATAATTGCATAAGTCGATAAAAAATGCTATGCAATAGCTTTACCGCGACAGTCCCCGAGCGCCACACGTGTTTTTTTTTTAAATTTAATTTTATCTCCTCGTCTTTATTTGTTTCGATATAATAATATGTTTCTTACAAAAATCTAGCAAATATCTAGCTGATATGATAAGAAACGCGTTTAATTCGCTGAACGGGATAAGGAAATAAAACCACACTCCGGACGGGTGAAATTTCGATTACCTAGTCAGTAATGTAGATGTCATTTCGAAGCACGTTTCATAATAATAATACAGTTATTATTAAGAAATATGATTTTTCCAAAGAATTTATCACCGTCTTACACCTAAATAAAGATGATTGTTTTTAAGGCATTTGTTTTATTTCGTCCGGAAACATTCACAAGGGTTTTCACAAGTATATAAGCGTATCTAATGAATTCAATTCTTTTTGCGTTATTTTCTGACGAACGTCGATGATCATGAAAGCTATATTGATCCGCGACTAATATCTAAAGATATAATTACGTTCACAACGTGAATGCGTGAGTGGGCCAGACGGTTCTGAAAACGTGCGCCCCTGAGCTGACAGCTGCCCTAACGCGTTTGTATCGCCTCTCTTATTGCACTAACATGGTTCCGTCTTCATGGAAGACAGCCCACGTCCACGGAAGACCACCCAAGTCCACCCTATCCCCAAGAAGGGTGACCGGTCGGACCCATCGAGCTATAGGCCTACCGCGATAACTTCCTTGGTTTCCAAGGTAATGGAGCGAATAATAAATACACAACTCCTGAAGTATTTTGAGGATCGCCAGTTGATCAGTGACCGATAGTACGGTTTTCGTCACGGTCGCTCAGCTGGTGATCTTCTTGTATACCTTAACTCACAGGTGGGCTGAAGTCTTGGAGAGCAAGGGCGAGGCTCTTGCTGTGGGCCTGGATATCGTGCAGGCCTTCGACAGGGTCTGGCATAGGGCACTTCTGCCGAAGCTACCGTCTTACGAAATCCCCGAGGGACGCTGCAAGTGGAGCGCTAGCTTTTTGGATAGGTGGAGCATCACGGTCTTTCTAGACGGTGACTGCCCTGATACTATGACCATTAACGCTGGCGTTTCACAAGGTTCGATGCTCTCTCCACGCTTTTCATCCTGTATATCAATGAAATGCTGTCTATTAATGGCATGCATTGCTATGCGGATGACAGCACGGGGATGTGCGATATATCGGCCATCAGGGTCTCTCTCGGAACGTGGTGCAAGAGAGACGATCAAAACTTGTATCTGAAGTGAAGAACTCTCTGGGACGAGTCTCCGAATTGGTTGAATTGAACTTGGTTCAAGTATAAAATGGATGAAGGTCAAAAGCATGGGGTTAACGACTCAATCCCACTAAACAGTGGTTAGCATACCCTTTAAGCCGTAATGAACTTCGTTCTATGGAAACTAAAGCATATATTAACATTATGTAATAGGTTGGGGGAAAAGTTCCTTCGCATTTTTTAAGAAAATTCACAACATTTTTTTAAGATAGTTTATTTACATTTAACTAAAGTATGTAGGTACCATTTTGTTCGATAACTTTTGCCACCTTGTAGGTAGGAACATGATCCCATTGCTATAGAAATTTTGGGCCTTCTGATCAAAATACCGCGACAATTGGTTTTGGCAGTCCTCTCGTGATGTTAACCTGACTGCCTAAAGAATTCTAAAGAGACCGAAACAGGTGCAAATCTGAAAATGCAAGGTCAGGAATATACAGCGGATGCATTAACACCTCCCAGCCAAACTGTTTTTATTTTTTGCTGAGTGGCTAAAGATATGTGAGGTCTAGCGTTATCATGATGAAAAACTACACCTCTTCTGTTGATTAATTCCGGCCGCTTTCTCTCAACTTCTTGCTTTAACATCATCAGTTGCTCGTAGTAAAGTTCAGGATCGATGGTCTTGCCTGGTGGTAACAGCTCATAATGAATAATGCCCTTCCAATCCCACCACACACACAGCATCACCTTGTTGCAAGTTAACCCGGGTTTCGCCACAGTCTGTGAAGCCTGACCGGCCTTTGACCACGACCTTTTTCGCACGTTCTTGTCGTACATGATCACCAGTTATCAGTTTCTTCAAAAGTGGTTCGGTTTCATTACATCGTAATAAAGAATCCCAATTGAGTATACGGTTCATTAGGCTTCTTTCAGTGAGCTCGTGAGGTACCCAAATATCGAGCTTTTTTGTGTACCCAGTTTTTTCAAATACGCCAAAACTGTTTAGTGGTTAATTCTCAGTTCTTCAGCTACGTTGTAACTACTGATATGCCGATCTTGGTCCACTTTATCAAAAATGGCATCAATTTTATCCGTAATAGAGCGAACAGAGCGACTTGCATCTTTGACATCAAAATTTCCGGATTGAAAACGCTTAAACCAAATCTGTGCTACTCTCACAGACACTGCACTAGCTCCATAAACATCGCAAAGGACAATGCCCAAAAGTGGGCCAACTTTATGTCAAAACTATTTGTACTTGAAAAACTATGTCTTATTTTTTCACGTTGTTTAGTTTATGTATCAACATTTCTTTCAACCTGGCATTGTTTTCCAAAAAAATAAATTACTTATTTGACATCCCAAAACTATCCATGCCATAGTTTTTAAATTCGCCAATAGGCAAAGGGCAATAAAACCATGACTTATTTAATATTTTTAGATATTAATGATTCCATTAGTAAAAATATCAATGGCCTACCATTACTCTATTCTCTATGATCAGAGAGTTTTGGCAGCAACCCGAGTGAAGCGTCACTTGAATTTTAATTTTAATGTTTTTTTAATAGTTTATTGTGTAATTTGTATTATTTGTATTTGTAATATCGTGTATAAAAGGTCTGCGTAAGCTCATGCTCAGTCAATGTGGTTGTGTCGAGTTGACGTCAAAACTCCCAAAAAGCAATAAAAAGAGATACACCGGCTTTTTATTGACATAAAAAATATATAACTTCGACAGACTAGGCTGTATAGACTACGCTCTTTGCCTGCTTATTGATGAATTTAAAAACAACAACAACAATATCGTTGCCGGCTTCCATTTCGTTTCATTTTATTATTATTATGAGGATATAATAATAATAAAATGTACGTAAGGGCTTATGTCTAGCAACATTAATCACAATTAACTTATTTAATACTGTAAATAATTATGAGAGCGATTATTGATTTCGAAGAAAACAATTAACAACTTAATTTTAGCTGCAGAAAAAAACAGATTTCTCTTAAACCTGGGTGAGAATATAAAAATCGTTTTCTGAATATGAAACGATATTTCTTTGTCTATCAAATTAAGTTAAAACTATCATGACAGGAAAACTTTTTTTAGGGGCCCAAACGCCCATAGAAAATGGGCATTGTCCTTTCTTTTCGCGGCTTGTGTTGAATTTTTTCCTTTTTTATATTAAAATTTTAAAAGGTATTGAATTTCTTCATTAGATTCACTCATCTTGACAGTACGAAAAATAAATAAAAATCACATATTTTCCTAATTTGAATTTGTTTATTTTTTTCTTTAAAATTTAAACTTTTAATGATACCAAAACCAGCCAGATACAAAGAGTATAGCCAAAGAGATTTTATTATAAGTTCATACATACTATAATGCGAAAAGATTTTTTCCTCAACCTTATTATACAGTGCTATTATTGTTGACGCAAATCAGTAGAAAATTATCACGAGCAGACCGCAATTAGAATGCGCTAGAAATAAAAAAATCAAATTAAAACCCTCTAATGAACAAACAGCGTTCGCGTCTGTCGGCCGTCATAGATGATGATGTAGACTGGGTATTTGGAACTTATAAATAACTATTTTGATATGAATTACATTAGCAATTATATGTCAAAAATGCCATAGTTAGGTAGAAGAACTCACTTTTTTGTTATGTAATAAGTTTTTTTTTACCCTTGTAGGTAAACGAGCATACGGCCCACCTGATGATGAGTGGTTACTGTCGCCCATGGACTTCAGCAATGCCAGGGGCAGAGCCAAGCCGCTGCCTACCGCTTATTACCCTCCATAAGCCTCCGTTGAAGAAGGACATATCATAGCGCTCGGGAAACACCGTGGGGGGGGAGCTCATTCCATAGCCGGAAATAACCTAAAACTTTTGCTGTATTGTATAGCACCACCCCACCTCTTTCCATGGGTGTGGTAACTCTATATGTTTTCGGCATTAGTTCGGCTTTATCCAAATATAGAGAAGATCTATGTCAAAATATCGGCAAATGTTGTATTAATTTTTTGAATTTATTTAAAATTTGTATACAATAAAGCATTCTGTCTCTTTCTCTCTCTCTCAAATGGGTGTCACGCGAGTATATTTGTTTGTTTTACATGTATTTAGCACTTATAATATTAAAACTGAGGGTCCATTAGCACTGGATAGTAAATACTTAGTATTAAATTGATGACTCCTAAATATCCACTTATTTTACTACTGGTCGATAAAACGCGATTGGGTACCATTACTCTGGTAATTTCAACGGTAAAGCAATCATGCGTGATGCTTATAATTTACATATTATGCCACTTTGTTCGAATTGTCTGGTGATGGATTTGTGGCGACTCACTTACTAGCCACTACTTGGACAGCCGCCTTACAATTCAACAAAATCGCTGTCGCCTATGAATTCAGGCAATCATCTATTTTTGTTGTTTAACACTTCGAAATCTTAAGAAACTGCGGGCAGTACTCATCGATATTTGCTGTGCTACCCATCGTTCGTGTCAGTGCTTTACTACTCCTATAAGTTATTTCTTTATCGTACCACTCCTGTCATAGTTTGTTTGTGTATATTTGTATCTACAATAAACTATTTAAAGCAGTACATATTAATACTCACTGTGTAAACCATCCTTCGTGTCAGCGCCTACCTAATACAGTTAGAAGCAGAACTAATACAACTACTTCTACAGTGGTACACCATACAGTGGTGACCCTCGACAGCAAGAAGAACCGAAGATAAGTGGATTAAATGTATAATTAATTATCGTATACATTATCGTTTTCGGCTATAACATTTTTATTCAACAAGGTAGACGCAAAATATTTTTAGCCGGTGGTCCAAGTCATACGTACTGAGCGTATTTAAATATTTATCCGGTATGGCCCAAAAAGAAGATCCAAAGATGTCTCAAGAAATCTACAGAGTTGGTGTGCGCATTCCGCCATTCTGCTCAGAGGACCCAGAAATGTGGTTTGGTCAGATAGAGATGCAATTTAAGCTCTCAGGCATATCTGTGGACGATACTAAGTTTACGTATGTGTCAGCGAACCTGGAACCACAATACGCCAAGGAGGTGAGAGACATCATAACTAAACCGCCAGCTTCAAATAAATACGAAAAACTCAAAACAGAGCTGATCAAGCGACTATCTATATCACAGGAGAAGCGTGTAAGACAACTTCTCATGCACGAAGAACTCGGAGATCGGAAACCGTCTCAGTTTCTACGCCACTTGACAAGTCTAGCTGGTTCAGACGTTCCATCTGATTTTATAATAACCATCTGGACCAGTCGTCTGCCTGTGAACGTGCAAACAGCAGTCGCTACGATTAAAGGATCGCCAATGGAAAAGCTGAGTGACTTGGCAGATGTCGTATATGAAATGGCCCCAACAGTACCACAGGTGGCAAGCGCGTCTCCCCAAGCCCAAGGTAATGAGCAAGGCAATCCGACGATGACTGAGATGGCCCAGCAAATCAATTCACTGACACAACAAATCAGCATGCTCTCTAAACAGGTGGCTGGAAGAAGCCGTTCAAGAAATACATCTAGGCGCCGCTGGAACGGTCGTTCTCAAAGTCGCACCAAGCCTAGACAACCACCCGCAGATCACCCTTACTGTTTCTACCACTTTACTTATGGGACCAAAGCTCATAAGTGCAAACAGCCATGCAGTTTCGCGTCGGAAAACTCCTGGGGCGGTCGGAAGTAGCGGCCAACGACTGCCCACATTCTTCAGGCCGTCTTTTTATCACCGACCGTACTTCAAAAATGCAGTTCCTAGTGGACACTGGTTCCGATCTGTGTGTTTTTCCACGGTCGGCTGTGAAGGCGCCCTGTACCAAGTCGAAATATGATCTCGTAGCCGCGAATAATTCTATTATACACACTTATGGCCCTGTAACTCTTCATTTGGACTTTGGACTAAGAAGAGACTTCGCGTGGAAATTCACTGTTGCAGACGTATCTAAGCCCATAATCGGAGTGGATTTCTTGTCTTACTACAACTTACTCGTCGATTGCAGAAAACAGCGTATCATTGATGGCATCACTTCTCTGTCTGCAGTCGCGACACCTATCGGGATGACTAAAGACCTTCCTTCTGTCAAAGCCGTCACTGGTGAAACTGACTTCCACGATATTCTGCGAGAGTTCCCAGAAATCACAAGGCCAGCAGGTATGCTCTCTACCACATTTAAGCATAATACCGTCCATCATATTAGAACTACACCGGGACCTCCCGTTGCTTGCAAGCCTCGACGTTTGGATCCAGCACGCATGCAAGCCGCGAAGAAAGAGTTCGAGGATATGTTGGCAAGCGGCGTAGCCCGGCGTTCAGAGAGTGCATGGTCTTCTGCTCTGCACTTGGTGAAGAAGAAAGATGATGGATGGCGTCCTTGTGGCGATTACCGATCACTGAATGCGAGGACGATACCTGATAGGTATCCAGTACGCCACATCCATGACTTCTCACAACAACTTTCTGGATGTTCCATCTTTTCTAAAATTGATTTGGTGAAGGCTTATCATCAGATAGCCGTTAATCCTGAGGATATACCTAAAACAGCCATCACTACTCCTTTTGGACTTTACGAATTTCCATTTATGACCTTTGGTTTGAGGAATGCCGCTCAGACATTCCAAAGGTTCATAGATGAGGTGCTACTAGGCTTCGACTTCACCTATGGATATATTGATGATATATTATTGTTTTCTTCATCGCTAGAAGAACATAAGCGTCATCTACGTCAACTCTTTGATCGTCTCCGGCAGTATGGCATTTTGGTGAACACAACAAAATGTACTTTTGGTCAATCGGTCGTGGAATTCCTAGGATATGAAGTATCTGCTACAGGTACTAAACCATTGGACACTAAAGTCCAAGCTATCCAGGAATTTGCTGCTCCCAAGACTGTGAAAGAACTCCGAAGATTCTTAGGCATGCTTAATTTCTACCGCCGTTTCATACCTAATGCCGCCCAGTTACAAGCTCCGTTGAACAACGCTCTGGCAGGAGTTAAAATGAAAGGTTCACATCCTGTGGATATGGATGCAGTCATGTTAAAAGCCTTTGAGGACTGTAAGACTTCTTTATCTCAGGCAACGCTTTTGTCTCACCCGGATCCAACCGCCGATCTTGCGATTGTCACTGACGCGTCTCTCACAGCGATCGGAGCTGTTCTACAACAAAGGAGAGGTGAACATTGGGAACCACTCGCTTTCTACTCCCACAAGCTTAGTTCCACCCAATCGAAGTACAGTCCATATGATCGAGAATTACTGTCAGTTTATGAGGCAATAAAGCATTTTCGACACATGATCGAAGCGAGAAATTTCACCGTCTTCACTGATCATAAGCCACTGACTTTTGCCTTCTCAGTAAACAGGGAGAAATGTTCACCAAGGCAATTCAGATATCTCGACTACATATCACAGTTTACTACGGATATTAAATATATACCTGGAAAGGATAACGTAGTCGCCGACGCACTTTCTCGGGTGGATGAAGTCGCTCCATGTATCGACTATGAACGTCTTGCACGGTCTCAGGAACAAGATCCAGAGCTGCAAGATCTTCTGCGTAATGGAAGTTCTCTAAAATTAGAAAAGTTATCTTCTGAGTATAGTAGCTTACCCGTTTATTGCGACACCAGTGTGCACCCTCCACGACCATTCATCACAAAAGATATGCGAAGACAAGTCTTCAACACACTGCATGGACTTCATCACCCAGGATCGTCAGCTACAGTCCGACTGGTTGCGCAAAGATTTGTATGGCCAGGGATTCGGAAAGACTGTAGAGAGTGGTCAAGACAATGCTTAAACTGTCAGAGAAGTAAAGTAACTCGCCATACAGTTTCTCCTCTTTCCTCTTTCCTTACTCCTTCGTCAAGATTCACTCATATCCATCTTGACATCGTAGGGCCCCTAAATCTGTCTGCTGGTTTCAGGTACTGCCTCACTGTCATTGACCGCTTTACCCGATGGCCTGAGGCGATACCACTCAGCGAAATTACAGCTGAAGCTTGTGCTGCCGCCCTCGTTACCGGTTGGATCGCCAGATTTGGATGTCCACTGCGGGTAACTACCGACCGCGGTCGTCAATTCGAGAGCCACTTATTCAAAGCCATAGCTGCATTAATAGGTGCTCACCACTTCCGGACTACCGCATATCACCCCGCCGCCAACGGAATAGTCGAACGAATGCATCGCCAGTTGAAGGCAGCCATCATGTGCCATACATCTTCGCAATGGACTGAAGCACTTCCTCTCGTACTGATGGGCATGCGCAGTTCCTGGAAGGATGACATTGACGCATCCCCTGCAGAGCTGGTGTACGGCGAGCCCCTCTGTCTGCCAGGTCAATTCATTTCACCAAATGAAGACTACAAAATGTCTGACGTCACCCAGTATGCAACTCGTCTACGTGCATGCATGGCGAATTTGACACCGAGACCGACATCCTGGCATAGCAATTCACCATTTTATATACCTCGTGATTTACATACAACCTCCCATGTCTTCATTCGACAAGATCATGTGCGTGGTTCTCTGGTACCACCATACGTTGGTCCCTTCAAGGTTGTCAAAAGGCAGCCAAAATTTTTCACTGTCGAAGTTCGAGGGAAGCTTGTAAATGTCTCCATAGATCGTCTGAAGCCGGCCTACATGACGAGAGTTCCAGAAGGTGTATCTCCAACCAAGCCTGTTGAAAAAACCACAAGAAGCGGCCGAAAGATTAAACTGCCTGAATACTATCGACCGTAGTCACGGTCTCGCCGGGGGAGTGATGTGGCGACTCACTTACTAGCCACTACTTGGACAGCCGCCTTACAATTCAACAAAATCGCTGTCGCCTATGAATTCAGGCAATCATCTATTTTTGTTGTTTAACACTTCGAAATCTTAAGAAACTGCGGGCAGTACTCATCGATATTTGCTGTGCTACCCATCGTTCGTGTCAGTGCTTTACTACTCCTATAAGTTATTTCTTTATCGTACCACTCCTGTCATAGTTTGTTTGTGTATATTTGTATCTACAATAAACTATTTAAAGCAGTACATATTAATACTCACTGTGTAAACCATCCTTCGTGTCAGCGCCTACCTAATACAGTTAGAAGCAGAACTAATACAACTACTTCTACAGTGGTACATCTACAGATTTGATGATATCGTATGACTTTGATAATCTTCAAATAAAAGCTAGCTGTTAATTAGTTTATCCATATATTTATTTAGTTATATAGTTAGAAAAACATAACGATATGCTTACTTCTTTGAGTAAGCTGTTCTAGCAGACTAGCGAGAGTGTAATTAGCAGACTTACGAGAGTGTAATTAAATGTAATTAAATGTGAGTCTCCTGCTAGGTAGGTACTTCTTCAGCGAAATTTGTACCAGCAAAAACAGACGTGTTTAATTTAAAAACATAATAAATTCGTTAATTTTTTTTATTGCTTATGTGGGTGGACGAGCTCACGGCCCACCTGGCGTTAAGTGGTTACCGGAGTCCATAGATATCTACAACGTAAATGCCGCCACCCACCTTGAGATATAAGTTCTAAGGTCTCCTTCAAACCGAAACGTATTACTGCTTCACGGCACAAAATAAGCAGGGTGGTGGTACCTACCTGTGCAGACTCACAGGAGGTCCCACCACCAGTAAATGAACGTCAAAAAAGCATGTTACCGCACAGTCTGATACTACGAGTAAAAACGATGTCAGCTCCAAACCTAATAAGAATAGGAAAGTGTCTCTTCTATAAATGCGTATAATCTTTTCCGAGTCATCGGGAGCGACTTCCTTCCCGTCGCATAGTTGGTTCCCGCGGGGCACATCGCACGTCACTACGCAAAGCTTACCCCCAAGAATTTATTCAACTTTATGCATCACAATAGAATAGAAAGACGCGGTGACGCCTTCTTGAGTTGTTAGTAGCTCTATTCAATATCTAATTTGAATTACTTGTCAATAGTGAATTTTTTTTTATTGCTTGTTCGGGTGGACTAGCTCACAGCCAACCTGGTGTCAAGTGGTTACTGAAGCCCATAGACATTTACAACGAGATATAAGTTCTAATGTCTCAGTATAGTTACAACGGCTGCCCTGCACTTCACATCTACAGAAATAATATTGTAGGCCAAACTACTACTGGTTTTTGTGTAGCCCGAACTTGCACAGATATTGTGTTACAAAAAGAAAGCCTTGGAAAGAGCCGAGGCTTGTGGAGAGTACTTAACGGCTCTGCCCCTGGCATTGCTGACGTCCACGGGCGACGGTAGTCACTCACCGTCAGGTAGGCCGTACGCTCATCTATAAGGGCAATAAAAAATCCTAGTTTCCACTTCATTTTTCTGAAATCCCGGTACCTACAACTATAGGCTTTCGAACGAAAAAACCTGTAATATCAGCCTTCCATCTTATGCGTACTGTCTTTCATGTTTTGTTTTAATTTTTTTCCTTTGCCCTAACTATTTGCTGGTAGCTTAAGAGGCTACTCCAGCTACGCCTGGACGGGTAGGTGAGTACCAAGAGCAGTGCTTCACAGAATCTACCACCGAATCGGAAATGCGACCCACTGAAAAGATTGGGCGAGGAACTCAGTGGGCTTATTTGCATCGAATCTTAATACTTGCACGCACATGCTCGTATTATAGACAGAGACAGCAAATAAAGAGAAAAAGAGAAAGGATAGAGGAAGAAATTGAAGGTAGCTTGGTGGGAGGGGCCTTGAGGCTTTTTTCTTCCATGACAGTTTCTAACCGTAAACCGCGCTGAGGAATTTTCATTACGCATCGTTCGATCAACATTTTCATATGGCACGTACTAACAGTTAATTTAAATTATGCAATCAACTCTTACAATGAATCTAAAACAAAAAACCTTACAAAATAACAATAATAATAATAATTTAATAACTAAAATATATTATTAAAAGGAGTCTGGCAGCGTTCCCCCTTTGAATGACTCGACTAATTCTTTGTCCAAGGTAGCTGCCAACTCTTCAGTCTCCTGTGATGTCGAATAACCTTTTTGCTAATTCCTTAAGAAGCCTTATAGCGCTAGGACCCCACGGTAAAGATAAGAAAGAGTGTGACATAGAAAAAAACATATAAGTCTACTGTTTTTTAATACTAACCAATTTTATTAGCTCTAGAAGATTCATATAAATTAGAGGTCCCCCAGTAGTCGAAAAACGACTATAATTAATTGGAATTGTAACTTTGTACACTAATATGTTTGTATTTTATACTTCTATAATCATGAATTTCGCCAAGGCTACACTATAAAAAAATATTAATAAAGACAAACAATATTTAATCTATTCTCAATTTGACCACCGATGTCAAGAACAAAAGTTTGACAATAAATAGTATGCATGCGTGTGTGCGTCAAATACATGGTATGTAGTGTGTGTAATGTTTTCTTTATTGATTTAATGTATCTTTTATGCATTATTTAAAAAAAAAAATTAGCATTGTGCACTTCTTCTCTATATTCTCTATAAGTGTGGAAAATTTCATACTCCTCCGTCCGCCCAATTTTCGTAAAAAGGGATACAAAGTTTTTGCTTCACGTATTAATATATAGATAATTGCAGTAACAACACTGATTCGAAATAACCATTTTAAAGTTTCCAAAGCGAAACGCGAACAATCCTATTTGAAATTTAACACCTGATAAATATTTTACGATCGCGCTTCGTCTGATCTGCGAAGATCCCGGATTGTCCGGAACCGTGATTGAGAGGTCCGCGGGATTGGGCGAGATTTCTCAGGGTAAGAAAATGCTTGACTGTCTGCATAGCGAGATAAGCCGGGATACACCCGAGCACGCGGATTTACTATTCGAATTGTTTTACGGGTACTTTTTAAAATTCAGATTTTCGTTTCGTTCATGCAAGTGTTTTTGTTTTGAGCTTTGCATTGTTTGTATTTTATGCTCTGAATCATCATCATCATTTTTTCTTATCACCCTCTGCTGGGGTGTAGGGCTCGAATCAAATCCTTCCATTTACATCGGTCTTGGGCTGTCTGTTCTAGCTCCTTCCACGTCATGCCCAAGACCCCTAGCTCCTGCTCCACCGAGCGACGTCAACTTGTTCTGGGGCGGCCTCTTTTTCTTTTGCCAGACACTTTCCAGGTCAGTGCTCTCTTTGATAGGTGGATATAGGGTTTTCTTAATATGTGACCAATCCAATATGTTATGAATAGTACGTATTCTTTTTTAAGGAACAAATTAACTAAATAAAGATTATGAACGATTTTAATTTCGTATAAAAACTAAATGCCTTGCCATAATATTAAGTACCGTTGACGTCAAAAACATTTTCCGGCTTCAAACTGCTTAAGCTGAAGGAAAATTAAACTAGTACCTAAAATAAAACTAATCTCGGCTTCCTCGAGCTGACGTAGCGTTTCCGCCATATGTCGATCGTGGTAATGACTAGGTGGTTCAATAGTGTGTCTTGTTCCCGGCTATGTTCCGACTATAATTTTTGTTTCCCTTTTTAACTAACTTTCTTATTTCTATCATATGCAATAACTCAAACAGGTCGATACATCCGATGTCGTGGTTCGTTTGGAGTTCAGACCGCGAAGAGGATTTAGATGATTGTATCTTTGCACCGTATGTTATTAAGGAAGATTTTTATTTCTTTGTTATGTGAATGGGTGAGCGGTAAGTCTATCTGGTGCAAAGTGGTTAGTGAAGCCCGTGGAGATCGAGACGTGAATTCCATCACCAATCTTAAAGTATAAGGTCGAAATAGAAGGTATTAATTAAGTATTTTAGGTATAAGATCAAGATTTTTTTTATTGCTTAGATGGGTGGATGAGCTCACAGCCCACCTGGTGTTAAGTGTTTACTTGAGCCCATAGACATCTACCACGTAAATGCGCCACCCACTTTGCTCTAAGGTCTCAGTATAGTTACAACGGCTGTCCCTCCCTTCAAACCGAAACGTATTACTGCCTCACGGCAGAAATAGGTGGTATCTACCCGCGCGGACTCACAAGAGGTCCTACCACCAGTAAGAAAATCTCATTAGCGTGTACTACAAAGGCTCGTCCACTTTTCAAACAGGAATGTATCTAATCAGTTTGAAGTGTAGGACAGCCTTAATCGAATAAAACGGGCGGCAGTTTTTACGATATGATGTCCATGGACCCTGTTCGTCAAAATAAGTGAGCTCACCAGCCCCAATAAAAAATATTTTAATGAACGAACGTTTTGTAGTTGGCAACGAAAACGCTTAGCGAAGCCAGCTTCCGCCTGAAGCGTTTAGATAAAACTGCTATTTACCTTGTACGTAGCTCGAAAATGAGATTTTTGAAATATATGACAGCACTAACGTATTCACTTTTTTTATCTCAGTACCTGTTTGCTGGTAGTTTGGTCCAAGAGAGAGCACTGAACTGGAAAGTATCTGGCAAATATCTCGGCCGTCCCAAAAACCACTTGGCGTCGCTAAGTAGATCAGAAACTGGACGTCTTCGGCATGACGTGGGGGAAGATTGACTGCCCAAGACCAATGCAAATGGAAAAATTTGATTCGAGCCCAACACCCCAGCAGAGATTAATAGGAAAGAAAGAACAAGAAAAACATTTGCTGATAGTCTAAGGGGTTATTTCAGCTTCGCGCGGATGAGTGGATGAATATTCACGCAGCGTATCAATATTAGACGAAATGGCTTCTTAGTTTCCGTCATGTACAGCTTAGATTCTAGTTTCGTTTCCAGAGATCGATCCTGCGATATTGAGTCAGTATTGTAAATCGTAATTTCCAAAAATAGTGTATGGAAACTGTATTCTTGTTTATTTGACATTCCGAAAGCACGTAGCTGTGGATGAAGATATAGATAGTAATCTTTTTTTTATACCTTAGATGGGTGGACGAGCTCACAGCCCACCTGGCTGTTAAGGGGTTACTGGAGCCCATAGACCTCTACAACGTAAATGCGTTACCCACCTTGAGATATAAGTTCTAAGGTCTAAGTTTAGTTACAACGATTGATCCACCCTTCAAACCGAAACGCATTACTGCTTCACGGCAGAAATAGGCAGGATGGTGGTATCTACTGCGGACTCACAAGAGCTCCTACCACCAGTCAGTATTAGCTGTCACTATAAAAATATCATGTATGGATTCCCCAAAACATCTAGCAGTATTTCTGCGTATTGAAAGATAATACTCAAATATTATTAATTGAATTCCAGTCGAGGGTCGTTTTCAATTTTGGGGCCAAAAGTGAGTTATTTGATTTAATTCTCATAACGTTAATGTTACCGTAATTATAAGTACAGTAAACTTGTTGTCATGACGTGACAAGCACGTGGTCCTACAACAATATATTCGTAAACGCTGTTAAATTAGGAGTTATACATTAAAAACTACCCCAAATCTCATTCGTATCACTGGTTCGAAATTCAAATTCTAACTTGTTTGCTATTTTTTCAGTAATGCGTGTTGAAATTCGGCAATTTTATTAAATCAGTACGTAAGTATAATACAATAATAAAGGAATACTAACTGGATATTAGAACATTCTTAAAAACGAAAGAAGTACGATTTCTAAGCTTTTAAAAAAAGTTCCTATTTAAATTGTCATCCGTGTTGGCATTATCAAATGCGTAAAATGGAAAATATAAATGAATATTATATTATATTATGAATAAAGGAGTGATTGACTTGATTGTGATGAAGCATTTTTTATTCTGAACATGCTTAAATACAAAAAAAAGGGAAAATTAGAGAAAGTTTAAATTCATGAAATCGTTACTTTTTTGGCCGCAAAATTGAAATCGTCCCTCGAACGTAATCTCGCAAATCGGAACGGCAACTTAACCCACAACTAGATCCTTAAGTTGTCTCTATTTGAAACAAATCAAGCTAGATTACTTGGTGTTAAGATAAGGTCAAGTCACGTAATACTTACTTAGTATTCTGTATTCAATTCAATTAATTAGTTGGCGCTGATGGTTCTCAAAGAGGCTCCGGTGTGTTCTGTCGTCTTAGTATTACACAAGAAATTCAATTAGTTTTTTAGTTTGAACTAATCCGCTGCCCTTCAGTGCCAAGAGTCGTCACGTTTTTCAGTTCTTTTTTGTTAAATTATATTTAAGTCATGCATATTATTTATAATTTAAAAAGATTGATCTGTCTAAAAGATATTTTTGTTTTTATGCTAGTCTCTTCTCTGCATTCATTTAATTATGATGAAACTTTGTACGGTCGATTTTAGTATTTTAAGAAATATTTTTGTTATATTACCATCAATAGTTGATGCATGTAGATTCATTAAAAGAGCGTACCTATTTCATATAATATAATCGTTCGCCAAAGTGGAACTTGATCGGTTTTACACTCACATCAATTAAAAGATGTCTAACTGAGAGACAAGATTGAAAAAATAAATTATTTAATCACAATTAGACAATATACACATAATATCAAAATTACTTTATAACTTACTTGTTAATAGACTTACAGACATACATATATATGTACATAATAATTGGTCATCTTCATAGAGAAGAAGGCGTATCATTTGGTGGCCTTAACTGATTTAAAATTTGGGTGGACAACCGCAAAATAAACCCCACTTCAAACTGGTCAGTCACCTCTCTTAATATTTAGAGTATCTACTATACATTACATTCTATTCGTACTATCCTCCTTGTGTCGATAATCCTCATGCTGAGAGTTGTGGCCTCATGAGGCTTTCTTGGGAAAATGGCGTCCTTCCACGGCATTGCTTTTGGAAGAGATTTAGTTCTTCGAGGTCGCTGAAGCCTTATTTGGGTCCGGCTAATTAACCGTCGTCCGACATTCGGCGATGACTGTTTTACGGTCAAAGGTCAAATTCCAACTCAACCCTCCTTTTTTCTCATCCGGGCTTGGGACCGGCATCAGCAGAGTATTAGTTCTGTTACGCCGGTAAGAGTAACGCCATCTATCGCCGAATAGTCGATTGAATATCGAAAGATCTAGTAGCACATAGAATGCTCGAGAATTACGACGCCATCTATTGTCAGATAGCGGAAACACAATTCTCGAAATGTGTGGAATATTCTCGATAATTCTAGGGATATAGTCTAGTATCGGTTATAAAAGCGTTGCAGAGATGGCATGCAATCAGTTAGTAATCGGAACTACTCGAAGCGAAACAGCGAACGGATCACCTGATGCGAAGCGGAAGAAACGAATTGAGAATTTTAAAGTGCTTGTGAAATGTTCTAAATGTTGAACACTGTTCACGCGCATGGCACGTGATCTGCACCAGCGGCGGCGGGGCGCGGGATGTGGGGCGTGAGTGGCGCCACACCGGCAACGAGACTACGACCAATGAGAGCTACAACGGCCGCACGACGCGTGACACGTATTCACAATATTAATACACATCTTTTATTGTCAGATTTGTTTGATTGCTGCCATTCCACATAAGCCAAACCAGCTCTCCCGGACAAATACAGTTTTAAATTTGTACTTCGGTAGAATTTTTATTCATCCCGAACCCCAGCGCCTAACAGTTCTATAATTAGTGCTATTGATTGCTTTATATGATACGATCAAGTAAATAAAAATACCCAAATTGGAAGTATGAAACTCGCTACATAAGCCATGTACCCACCAAAACATCGAAGCGTGATCGTAGCCGACATCTGCCAAGTTTCCGAAGCCCGAGGAAGCCACAATTAACAATGCAAATTCGCGGTGTGAACGCTGCTCTGAATTTCATACATTGTATACATATGGTAATCGAGTTTTGTAACAAGAAAAACCACATGAGGTCCTTGCACCTCGTTAGCGCAGCTCTGAATACTCATCCGCGCTGTATAAGTTTGTTTCCTTCTTTGATCGAATTAGCAGTCTTGTAAGCTTGCTTCTTGTTGATTTGAGTGTTAAATTCTCGTTTTCAGAACTGAAATGTCTCCTTTTGAGGTGCCGCTGAAGGAAAATCCTCTTTAAGCGCAGGAACGTAGAGGCGTTTTTTGCTAATTTAAAATTCAGTTTTAGGTAGTGATTACGTAATGGAAGCTCAGGATCGTAGAATGAAAAGAGTTGATAGAAAAACTAACGAACAAATTATTTGTTGCTTTTCAGGTTTGCACACAAAATGTACTTAAGTGCACCTTTTAATCTAATAAATAATTAAATTTTCCAATTTAAAGAGGTTTCTGGGTGTCAGTAATGCTACCGTCCAATCTATCGCTTCGGAAAAGCAGTGCTGTATTTCTTTTTTAATATTGGGGCAGCTGTTGTACAATGTCATTGATTAACTCTGTAGACCACACTACTAAATCCACAGTTGGCCGTAAGGATACTGCACTATTATAGTGCTTAAGGATCTATTTTTTCCCTACCTATGCTGATAGCCTTGAGAGGCTATATCAGCTTTTCCTTGACATGTAGGTGAGCTCACGGGGCTCAAACCTGGCGTTTTGCTAACACTGGTCCTAGCAAGAGCAATGCTTCGCAGAATCTACCACCGGATCGGAAACACGACCCACTGAGAAGATCCGGCGAGAAACTCAGTGGGCTGTGTCTGTGGGTTAATTCGCTCGTCGAGCCCTCGTCGCAAGCGACGTGTTCGACGAGGACGGTGACCGGTGCTTGTGGTAACTAAAAGCACCGTTAATGAATCGGGAAGGGATCTATGCGTCGCCAGACATCGCACGTCATAACAACAGCAGTAACCTACAAAGAGAGTGACAGAAAAATAAATCTTGTAAAATTCCCAATTTCAATACAAACATTATCACGCGAACGATAAATATTTTATTTTTATTTATGTATTCGTAAAATATTTATTGCGTTGGAAACCGTCACTGAATGCGGATCGGGTTGTAAAATGAAAACAGATTTATTGTTTTTCGTGCATTGTTTTTGTTCGGTGTTCATTTTAGAAGTAAACTGCAAAATTCAATACGAAACAATACCATCCGAAGATATCAGAGCCACCACTTATTCTCCTAAAAGTAATTGTTTTTTACTATATTTGGGCAAATAAAACAATAGTTCAGACACTATAGCATAAATGGACGATCTATTGCTTAAGGGCATCCAGGCCTTCAAATCCGGAGCAATAGTCAACTTTAATAGTGTTACTTATGGGCATGTAAATATTTTGCCTTAAGACTCCTATTTTTATCAATAGGTCATCGTGATCCACGTGGACTTAAGAATCTGTAACAGCTTTTACAGTCTGTTTTTTATGAGTTTCAATAACGAATGAATACAAATTGAGCCAGGGTTTCGTTTGCACGATTTAAAAATAATATTACTTCCTTTTTTCGAATAACTTCTTACTTTATCCGTAATATCTTTCAGTCGTATCCAAGACTTGTACACTGATACCAGATGATGGACCCTGCAGAGGGAACATTCGAATGTACTACTTCGACCCGGCGTCATTGAAGTGTAATATATTCTTGTGGGGCGGTTGCCAGGGCAATGGAAACAGGTTCAAGACCGAGGAAGAATGCATAGGAAAATGTCTTAGTAAGCCTAATGCTGGACGTAAGTAGCCGTTTTTGAAAAAAATTAAAAGTAATTCGTGTTTCATTCAAAAGTAATGCACCGGTGTTCGAATCCCAGACGGGTACCAATTTTTCTAATTAATTACGTACTCAACAAATGTTCACGATTGACTTCCACGGTGAAGGAATAACATCGTGTAAAAAAATGAAACCTGCAAAATTATAATTTGCGTAATTATTGGTGGTAGGACCTCTTGTGAGTCCGCGCGGGTGGGTACCACCGCCCTGCCTATTTCTGCCGTGAAGCAGTAATGCGTTTCGGTCTGAAGGGTAGGGCAGCCGTTGTAACTGTACTGAGATCTTTAGAACTTATATCTCGAGGTGGGTGGCGCATTTACGTTGTAGATGTATGGGCTATGGGCTCCAGTAACCACTTAACACCAGGTGGGCTGTGAGCTCGTCCATCCATCTAAGCAATAAATAAAAATAAAAAAACTTTAGAAATATTTGTATTCTTTCTATTAGGGGCTATTTCAGTTAGGTTGTGACTGGTAGGTGAGCTCACGGGGCTCAACCTGAGAGAATGTGCTATCACTGGCCATAGCAAGAGCAGTGCTTCGAAGGGTCTATCATTGGATCTGAATCGGGACCCACTGAGAACACCAGGCGAGAAGTTCAGTAGGTTATGGATATTGGCGAAGATTTGCCATGTACTACATACTATACGCTGATTGAATAAAATTTAGTTGCTGTTATTCTTCCTATTCGTACACTCTTGACAAAGTGGTCGTGGTCATGCATCAGTCGGATCCTGCGATACCGATGCTCTCGCGATGTGACGCCATGTGGCACGATGTTTCGCAGAGTGAGAGCAAACATTTATGTTGGTTGCTGTTATAGTCTGTTGCAAATAAACTCTTTTTCTTCTCAGCGCACCGTCCGCGTTGGTGCAACCTGTCATTTGACTATGGTTTCTGCTTCGGGAACGAGGAAAGATGGTACTACGATCATCTCTGGAGAGTTTGCAAGAAGACCCTTTATTCGGGTTGTGGAGGCAACAAAAATAACTTCTATAATCAAGAGCAGGTATCTTTGAAATTGAAAAATAGTACTCTGTTCTCATTCTCATTTTTAGTAGTTTCATTTCTCTGACATTAGAAACTAATGCGACACGTACATTTGAAATTTAAAATCCCTAAATTTTTGTAGTACTTAGCGCAATGTTATCCAAAATTTTACATTTTTTTTAGTTATTGCTTAGATGGATGAACGAGCTCACGGTATACCTGATGTTAAGTAGTTACCGGAGCCCATAGACATCTACAACGGAAATGCCGCCACCCACCATGAGATCTGAGTTGTAAGGTCTCAGTATAGTTACAACGGCTGCCCCACCATTTAAACTGAAACGCTTTACTGCTTCATGCCAGAAATTGGCAGGGTGGTGGTACCTACCCTTACGGACTCAAAAGAGGCCCTACCACCAGTAATTTTTAAATATACCTTCGTTTTAACAACTTCGCTATGATTGTACTACAGTGTGAGTCGGTATGTCGCTTCGGACATGAAGGTCTTATGAAGGTCCAAGAAAAGAAAGATAATGGAGGCATGAGTAAAATTCTCATTATCAACCCTGAGAACGCCACAAAGAAAAGAGGAAGAATACAAAAGACAGTACCAACAACGCCTTCTAATGCTAAAGTTCAATGAGATAAATCAATTGCGCATTGGAACTTTATTGTTTTATTTTTAACACGCTTTTATTAGCTTCAGACGTATGTATGATTGTAACGGAATCTTTGAACATGATTTTGACCCCCTTCAAAACGTCGGATTAACTCGAAATTTTGTATACCTATTAAAGGCCGATGACAATTTAATATTTTAACAAAACATTCTCACTCACGACTCGGTCGCGCGCGGACGTGCTTTCCGATCCGTGGCCCGCTTGCGAGCTGCGTCTCTGAACTCACAGTTGTGCTCGACAGTGTAGTGACCGTGAATACATCGTGCTTACAATTCGGTAGTGCGGACGTTCCGATCCGTTGGTCGCTTGCGATTTGCGTCTCGGAGTCCATTTTTGTGCGCTAAAGTGTTGTAACCGCGAACCCACCCTTTACCAACTGCCTTTTTCAAGGCAAAACCAATCGCTACGATCAGGCTTCCTGTGGCACTATCATAGGNCTAACCCATAGACACAGCCCACTGAGTTTCTCGCCGGATCTTCTCAGTGGGTCGCGTTTCCGATCCGGTGGTAGATTCTGCGAAGCACTGCTCTTGCTAGGGTCAGTGTTAGCAACTCTCCGGTTGAGCCCCGCGAGCTCACCTACTAACGTTAGGGCGAAGCTGAAATAGCCTCTCAAGGCTATCAGCATAGGTAGGGAGAAAAAAAAATATTTAAAAAATATTTAAAAAAATATATTTAATAAATGAAATTCAACTAAAAAATGAAAAATAAATAATGGTTTAAAAAAAGTAACAAAATATGTTTTTATAGAAAATTCAACTAAAAATAGAAAACAAATTTTAATAAATTTGAATTAAAAATAGTGCAAGAAAAAATGATTTTATTGTAAAAAAAAGCTTGTAAAAAACCGTAATTTTTTTTATTAAAATTTATTTTCTATTTTTTAGTTGGATTTTCTATAAAAGTGTATTTTGTTAGTTTTTTAAAACTATTATAATTTATTATAATTAGATTTCCAATAGATTTAAAATCATCATGACGTGTCGGTGAGATGCGAGAAAAACCGTAAAATAGTTTTTTTTTTATTGCTTAGGTAGGTGGACGAGCTCACAGCCCACCTGGTGTTAAGTGGTCACTGGAGCCCATAGACATTTACAACGTAAATGCGCCACCCACCTTGAGATATTAGTTCTAAGGTCTCAAGTATAGTTACAACGGCTGCTCCACCCTTCAAACCGAAACGCATTACTGCTTCACGGCAGAAATAGGCAGGGCGGTGGTACCCACCCGCGCGAACTCACAAGAGGTCCTACCACCAGTAATTACGCAAATTATAATTTTGCGGGTTTGATTTTTCTTACACGGTGCTATATTCCTTCACCGTGGGAGTCAATCGTGAACATTTGTTGAGTACGTATTTCATTAGAAAAATTGGTACCCGCCTGCGGGATTCGAACACCGGTTCATCGCTCAACACGAATGCACCGGACGTCTTATCGCTTAGGCCACGACGACTTCAAAAGTGACATGTGACGTTGAAATTTGTTTTTACAAAAACTATAAGACCTCAACATAAACATTCCAGACGTTGAAAAAAATTGAACTTTTATAAAACTGGACAGCATTGTTGATTTGCAGCAGAAATAGCGGAACGGTGGTACTTCCGTATCAATTTATAATACATTCCGTAAACTACTGTTTTCAGATAGTTTCACGACCATACAAAATATATGAGACATGCTGAGATGATGATGAGATAAAACATTCGAATATTGACGAATCCAAATTATGGAATTAGGTATGCCAACATTTGTAAAAGAAATATCCGTTATAGCTGATATAAAAATTGATTGAGATCAAAAAATTAGCGGAAAACAGCGGCTTGGCTCTGCCTCTGGCATTGCTGAAGTCCATGGGCGACGGTAACCACTCACCGTCCGGTGGGCTGTATGCACTTCTGCCTACAAGGGCAATAATAAAAAAGTTAAGTCAAAAACATACTTGCAATAGCAGTTTAAAAAAAAGATTATGATTACTACCGTCACGTATTTATTAAACAAGAAGAATATTAAAAACATAAAACAAAACAACACCTTACAGCTTAGATAGGCAATAAAACATTGAACTAAATTAACTATCGTATAATAAATTACCATTTGGGATGTTTAAAAACTAGGATTGTTCTAAAGCCTTGTCCAATAGTAGTTTGTAGTTGCTGTAAATCCATTCGGACCTGAAAATTATATTACAATAAGAAAAGGTCCGCCTAAAAGAAGTGAAACTCCTTTTGCGGTGTGTAGTATTGTGGTTTTGTTCGTTTTTCATTCGTAAATCAAATTTATCTTGTCATGGGAAATGCTGTGTATAAGAAAAACGAGCTATCTCACTTCGTCCTTTCTCTCTCTTCAAGGTCGAGTAGTTCGTGAGACGTTCTGTCTATTTTCTCACTCTCGCTCGTCCTAAATTGTATCTTTTCTCTCTAGCCGTAACGAATCTTTGGCAATTTAAATTTTACTCTCAACGCGTCTAAAGAAGTTTCACTTCAAAAACAAGACAGAAATTTCATCACCTCCTTTTTATAATTGTCCTTATCGAGAGAGCAAAAATAGCCACTATGACTTCAAACTATTTTGTTTATTTATAGCACGTTTGACGCATGTCAATTATGTAAAGGCTGTTTTACTAAAAATCGGATCGTAAAAATATTTCACTAAAAAGCTTCGTGACAACTCTATCTATTTATTAATACATGAAGCAAAAACTTTGTATCCCTTTTTACGAAAATTGCGCGGACGGAGGAGTATGAAATTTTCCACACTTATAGAGAATATAGAGAAGAAGTGCAAAATGCTAATATTTTTTTTAAATAATGCATAAAAGATATATTAAATCAATAAATAAAACATTACACACACTATATACCATGTATTTTACGCACACACGCATGCATACTATTTACTGTCAAACTTTTGTTCTTGACGTCTGTTGTCAAATTGATATTAAATATTGTTTGTCTTTGTTAATATTTTTTATAGTATAGTCTTGGCGAAATTTGTGATAATAGAAGTATAAAATACAATCATAATAGTGTACAAACTTACAATTCCAATTAATTATAGTCGAATTTCGACTACTGCGGGACCTCTAGTACAAATAAATAAGCTTGGAGTTTCTATTTGTAATATTAAAATAAACGCTTTTTACTACATGTATTTGAATGTAACGGTATAAACGGTACACAATAATACCAACTTAACATTTATTTATCTTAATTTTTATCTGTCTGTTTGTTCCGGCTAATCTCTGGAACGGCTGGACTGATTTTGATGGAACTTTAACTGGCTGATAGCTGGTTTAATAAAGATTAACTTAGACTACATATTTTTATTTTGTTAAATTCCATGCGGACAAAGTCGCAGGCACTGCTAGTCAGTCTTTATGATGCTACTCATCTATGCGGCCTTGCAATATGCGTATACATTAACCAACCTGTTGTTGCTGACTTTAGCTAGAAGATTGAAAATATATGAGGGACACTCTTCTGGGTAAAACACTCGAGCACTAAACAGGGTACCCTGACATATACAGTACAGGAGTTCTGGTAACGGCAAACGTGCGGGCAGTAGCTTTTTCTCATACAGTATTGTTGAATATAACTGAAAAGGTATATTAAGTTTTACGGAGTGGGTCTAAAATTTAGAGCTTACGGCAGCACGAAGCTGGTGCTGAAGCATGAAGCTCTATTACTGGTGGTAGAACGTCTTGTGAGTCCGCACGGGTAGGTAGAACCATCCTGCCTATTTCTGCCGTGAAGCAGTAGTGCGTTTCGGCTTGAAGAGCGGGGCAGCTGTTGTAACTATGCTGGGACCTTAGAACTCATATCTCATGGTGAGTTGCGGCATTTATGTTGTGTTTGGGCTCCGGTAACCATATAACATCAAATGGGCCGTGAGCTCCAACTATCTAAGCAATAAAAAAAGTTCATTGAGTGAACTCTGTCTTATGATTATAATATATGTATATATAGACTATAGTATAGACTTGATGACGTCTAAGCCTATTAAAAAATGGAATTCATTCGAAACGTGACCAGCGAATCTAAATTTATTCACAAACAAGATGCCTTTTTATAACATACTATTTTTAGGTACTTAATGATGTACAAACTCCGAGTACATTTGAATTTATGTATGGTAAGTACATTAACATAAAATCAATGAGTTAATTACAGTAGCTATATTGAGGGTCGATGTTTGATATCGAAAACTTTCATAGGTCTTATTTAGGTGAATGGAAAGCTATTATATTTATTCGCACTATTTACCTTCATAGCTCCTGTCATTGCTCCAATAGCTATTCCCAGACTAGGGCTGAAAATGAATGATAATCCGGCCAAACAGCCAGCTGGTAAAGCGTATATTGCAGAATCACATCCTCTCTTGCGGCACAAATAACATATCACAGCCTGAAAATTATAATATAGTAAAATCATTTTGGTTTAGATATTTGTGCAAATGTAGGTTTGATTGGATTCAACTATGACTTTATAAGAATATTTCTGAAGCTATGTGTAGCACTTTAGTGTTCGCCATCGTTCAAGTCAAATCCGTCGCTTGCAACGAAGGGATCGGCGAGTCAATTAACCCACAGATACAGCCCACTGAGTTTCTCCCTGGATCTTCTCAGATGGTCACGTTTTCGATCCAGTGGTAGATTCTGCGAAGCACTGCTCTTGCTAGGGCTAATGTTAGTAATGACGTAAGCTTTGAGCCCCGTGAGCTCACCTACTAGTTCGGTGAATCTAGAATAACCCCTAGAGGTTACTGGAACAAGTAGAAAAAAGCTATCCAGCTAAGGGTTAAGTGCTTGCTACAGATATCGGTTTTTCGTGATAATTAGAGTGTTTTAACTAGGAAGCTCTAATCGCATTTGTCTTGGTCGTGGACCGTATTACCTGGGACAAGCTATTCTTTAGTTCTAGTACTATTTTTAATATTATTCTTATTTTTCTTACGCAATTGATACGGTGATAATGAATGTACAGTTGATATTAATAGTAATTCCCGAAAAACTGTTGTTTAACCATTTGAACAAAAACTTATGATTGCAGTTCGGCAGAAACAGGCAACATGAAGGCAGCTACCGGTTTGTGACTCGCAATGTCTCATATAACCATCAATGATCTATTTAATGAGTTTTTTTGTCTATGACTTTCCTTCACCCTGAAAGTTACATGGACGATTCTGATCATGGCGTAGTGTCGTCGCTCTATATCAGCATACCGGGCATTTTGCCATTTAAGCTACATTTCATTTCACACATTAAATCGATCGTCCATCAAATCTCCGCCCCCATTCTATTTTAATACCTAACGACACGAAACAAATCGTACTCTGTAAATACCGATATAAGAACCGAAGAACATCGCCAGTTTCAAATGTCTCGTCCTCAATGAAGCTATAGCGGTCATAGGTGAGCGAATCCTTGGTAATATGAGTCTTGCGACAGTAAACGCTAGGCCAAGTGCGAAGTATGTAGCCGTACCCTGAAAGTAAGAGTATATTTAATTCCTCCTGCTTGCATCGATAATCCTCAATGCTGAGGGTCGTGGCTTCATCTAACAACTTTTTCATGGATTATCCTGCGCAATTTCTGCCTATTCTCAGCTATGTGGATAGCATTATATGGCAGATTTACTAGTGGTTGGACCTCTTGTGAGTCCTCACGGGTAGGTATCATCACTCTGCCTATTTCTGCCGTGAAGCAGCAATGCGTTTCGGTTTGAAGGGTGGAGCAGCCGCTGTAACTATACTGAGACCTTAGAACTTATATCTGAAGGTGGGTGGCGCATTTACGTTGTAGATATCTATGGGCTCCAGTAACCACCTAACACCAGGTGGGCTGTGAGCTCGTCCACCCATCTAGGCAATAAAAAAATAGCAACGTGGACGTGAAGTGTTGAGAGGAAGCGTATCTGGTCCGACCAGCGCATTGGACTTCTGCCTTGGGGCCTTCTTCCGCATACCTTGCCTGTTACCAGCAGCTTCTCCAAAATTGTCCAAATTTCTGGCAATGTGTCCTAAAAACTCGAAACTCATCCGCGCGCAGTACTGTGGCGAATTGGAATCTTGAATATTTAATTAAGAACCAAAAATATCTAAGTTAAGAAGGAACAACAGAAGAGATAACTGGTGGTAGGGTTTTTAACTGGTGGTAGGGTTCTGTGTAGAAGCCCGCCCGGGTTGGTACCACCGTCCTGTCTATTTCTGCCGCAAAACAGTAATACTGTGTTCCGGTCTGAAGGACAGGATAGCCGGTGTAACATACATAAGGCTGCCCATCCAGGCCAGGATAGGCAGCGCATCTGAGTCACTGATGTAGTTTGGATGTCTATGGGCGACGGNTGGTAGGGTTCTGTGTAGAAGCCCGCCCGGGTTGGTACCACCGTCCTGTCTATTTCTGCCGCAAAACAGTAATACTGTGTTCCGGTCTGAAGGACAGGATAGCCGGTGTAACATACATAAGGCTGCCCATCCAGGCCAGGATAGGCAGCGCATCTGAGTCACTGATGTAGTTTGGATGTCTATGGGCGACGGTTATCATTTCCCATAAGATGAGCCGTAAGCTGGTCTGCCTATCGAAAGCAATAAAAAAAAAAAAAAAAGGAGGTTGTAGAGAAGAAATGGTATACCTCCAACGCGCAGACATTTGAGAGCCGTTTATTATTTGCTTGTAAATCGAGACATGGTCATACCTTCTCAAACTGTATTTATAGTGAATTCATATATTCAAAAGGCGCTTCAGGTTGCTCAATACTAAACTTATTCTCGATATTCGAAGCCTCAGTAAGAATTATGTGGAATAATCACTCTTTTTAACAAAATCGTATTGTGTCTCTTTTGTGGGATCTCGTCTGTAATTTATGGGGATTTCGTTTATTCTAATTTAAAAATAATTCGCCCTGACAATACTCGTAGTCGCGTAGATAATAATTAACTCAATTATAATAAAAATAACAAATAGACCTTTGTCGATAATTACACAAATATTATTATAGATTATCAATATTTGTTCTACTATTTTTATAATTACCATATCATAATATTGTGATTAAATTGCTACTCACTATTGATACTAAAACATAATAAAAGTAAAATTATTATCTATTTGTTTTTATTTACCTATTTCGTATGTAGGTTAAATAATTAAAATAAACAATAATTTGAAACACAGAGCCTAATTTCAAGGCTCATGTTATTTTTGTTTAACTGGGAGGACGAGTTTAAGATCTTCCTGGTGTTAACTGGTTAAAGAGGTCCACAGACATCAACAAAGTAAATGTCGCCACTAACCTTGAGACATGATTTCTAAGTCTCGGTATGACCTACCACCAGTAATATTAACACAGTTGGATCCCATTTGGATCCAAGAAGTTCGTTCTCGTTCGTGCTCGAGAGCGGATCGAATATGGCTACTCCTGTGACGGTATCTGAGAAAAATGTGAATACGCTTAAATGTGTGAACTGTAACATAGTTATTAGTGAACTATTGTCATTTGTCCAAAATAAGATCACAGTGACTGATAAAGAAAGTTTAATTCGGATCTGTTCATCTGCTTTTTCTGAAGAGGAGGTGGAAAGTGCTAAAGAATTGCTTTTTAGTTCCCTAAAAAGCTCGCTAAAAAGTACTCAGAAGAAGATTTCTAGGCGCAAAGAGGGGAAAAAGCAAAGGAATCTAGAAGATATAATATGTGTTTTCAAAGTGACCGAACCCGACACAATACCAATATTTGTAGCGCGTGACTTGCAAAAATTACCGCCCGTAACATTTGATCATGTAGATGTTACCAAATTGCTAAAAGACTTGATAATTATGCGTGCTGATATTAATGGCATTAAAGACAATTACGCAACAACAAAGCAATTAGATGAGCTAAAAAATAATTTGGAATCATACAGGTCAACAACTCCATATTTAAACTGTAATATAAATACGAAAAAAAGGGGGTATGTACAAAATAGTGTAGAGGCTGTTTTATCGCCGGCCGGTAACAAAGTGACGACAAGCCCGAACCCGGAACGTGCTGAGTCATTTAAGAATTTAACTCCCTTTCCTGCACAAACTAAGACAGATCAGGCAAGTACGCTTGCTTCCAATAACTCGATGTCGATGGAACGTGAAATATGCGCACAAATGTCAGAATCATCGGACTGTCAACATATAGTTCATAATGACAGAATACAAAACCATATAACCTCAAAGTCGAAGGAGCCCACTATGGCTGATATAGTAAGACACGGCAAATTTATAATGAGAGATAAACCAAACGATGAATGGATTTCTGTACAAAAACGTAGGTACAGAAACCGTTTTGAGGGAAAAACTGGGAAAGCTGTGACGAAACTAAACGAGAAATTTAAAGCGGCCGAAATCAAAATCCCTTTGTTTATCTCTAACGTAAACAAAGAGACCACCGAAGATGATATCTGCCAATATATTAAATTTAAAACATCTGAAGCTGTTTCGTTGGAAAAAATCATAATGAAAAAGGAAAGATCCTATAATGCATTTAAAGTTTTAGTGAACAAAAACAAATTAGAAATGTTTTTGAACGACGAGATGTGGCCCGATGGAATTACATTTAGACGTTTTATCCATTTTAGGGATAGAAAAAAAGAAGGAGAAAACGTTTCTCAAAGCGGTGAGTTAACAATATAAATGGATAGTACTGCAAAAGTGAATATAATTACATTTAATTGCAAAAATGTGAAAAGGTCGTTGAATTGTGTACGTACATTGTGCAAGACGGCTGACATTATATTGCTACAAGAAACTTGGCTATATCCCCATGACTTATCTTTTCTTGGAAATATACATGAAGAATTCAGTTATACTGGGAAGTCCTCAGTCGACACTTCAGCCGGTATTTGTAAAGGCAGACCCTATGGAGGCCTTGCCATATTATGGAGAAAAAGTGCATTTAATTATGTATCTGTAGTGAAAATTCAGAGTAATCGAATATGTGCAGTAAAAATATTAGTTAGTAATCGATCATTTATGGTTATTAATATGTATATGCCAACAGACTGCAATGAAAATTTACCAATGTTTACACAATGTCTTGGTGAAATGTATTCTCTAATAACAAATTGTAATATTGAAACAGTATTTGTGTTGGGGGACTTCAACGCACATCCTGGTGAGTCTTTTTGCGATGAGCTTATTGGTTTTTGTACTGAGCAAGAATTAATATTTGCAGACATAGAGTATCTTGGTGCATTGTCACAAACTTATACTTTTATTAGTGACTCACATGGGTGCAAGCGTTGGCTTGATCACTGTCTTGTTACACAGTCTGCGTCTAATGCAATCCTGGATATTGAGATTATTTATGATTCATTCTGGTCAGACCACTTTCCATTAAAAATTATGTGTGATATAAATGTTATACGAGAGAAAAGGTGTGATATTAAAGTTGCTTGTAATGGGATACGTTGGGGAGAAAGAAATATAAATGAAATAAATAAATATTTAGATTTATGTAATAGTGAATTGAAGAACCTAGACTTCTTAAATGATTTTGAATTATGTGCAGATAAATTTTGTGATAATCTACACCATAAAAGTTTGTTAGATAAAATGTATAAAAAAATTGTAAATATATTAAGTAATGCTGCCTGTAATAGTAAAGTACCGGGAGGTATTATAGGAAAAAATAGAGGTATAAAAGGTTGGAATAAACATGTAAAAGAATTTCATAAACAAGCAAGGATTAAGTTTAAATTATGGATGTGGTATGGGCAACCCAGCTGTGGCCCTATTTTTGAGGACATGAGAATAGCTCGTAAAATCTTTAAATCTAGATTAAAATGGTGCATTAAAAACCAAGAAAAAATTGAAATGGACATTTTGGCTTCTCTTCATTCAAAAAAAAGTTTCTCATCATTTTGGAAGAGTACTAAAAAATTTGATAAATCACCAAGTCTTCCAGTTAGCGTGGAGGGTGAGAGTGACTACATTGGAATAGCAAATATATTTAAAGATCATTTTAAAGTAATTTCTCCATTAAAGACAGCATCGTTGAGGAATGGTGCTGAGTTCTGTCAATCAGGTTTGCCAGTTCATTTTACATGTAAAGAAATAAAAACTGTGATAAAGGGTATGAAAAGAGGCAAGTCTCCTGGTAATGATGGACTCAGCATCGAGCATCTCCAGAATTCTGGTGTTCACCTGCCGAGAGTTTTGACTATGTTGTTCAATTTGTTTGTAGGGCATTCTCACTTACCAAGGGAGATGTTGGACACAATAGTTGTACCTATTGTAAAAAACAGGACAGGAGACATAGCGGACAAGGGAAATTATAGACCAATTTCACTGGCAACCGTCATAGCCAAGGTGTTTGACAGCGTGCTTGACTCACATCTCAGTGGATACACTAAACTGCATGATACACAGTTTGGATTTTGTGCTGGGCTATCTACTGAGAGTGCCATTTTTGCACTGAAGCATGCTGTCAAATACTACACTGATAGGAAAACACCAGTGTATGCCTGTTTCCTGGACTTATCAAAAGCCTTTGACCTTGTTTCCTATAATATCTTGTGGGAAAAGCTACTGGGAGAGGGTGTACCTCCTTCATTAGTAAATATATTATCTTTGTGGTATGAGAAGCAGAGGAACTTTGTACGGTGGTCCAACGTACTGTCGGACCCTTACAAACTAGAATGTGGTGTAAGGCAGGGTGGTTTGACCTCCCCGAGGCTCTTTAATATCTATGTAAATAAGCTACTTGAGGAGCTCAGTAGCACACATGTTGGTTGTCATATAGATGATTTGTGTCTTAATAACATTAGCTATGCGGATGACATGGTGCTGCTGAGCCCATCAATATGTGGGTTAAGAAAGTTGCTTTCCATATGTGAATCCTATGCTGAGGATCATGGCTTAAAGTATAACCCTAGTAAAAGTGAGCTGTTGGTGTTCAGAGGTGTAAACAAAAGTCCACCTCATGTCCCGCCTCTAATGCTCGGTGGCTTACCTGTACAAAGAGTAACACAGTTCAAATATCTAGGGCATATTGTAACTGAGGAATTAAAAGATGATATGGACATGGAAAGGGAACGCAGGGCATTGGCTGTCAGAGGGAATGTAGTGGCACAAAGATTTGCAGGTTGTTCAGTGCCGGTCAAAATTACCCTCTTCAAGGCTTACTGCCAAACCTTTTACACAAGCGGTCTTTGGGCTACTCATACCCAAAAAACGGATAATGCCCTGCGCATACAATATAATAATGCCTTCAGGGCGTTGTTGAGGCTTCCACCTTATTGTAGTGCATCAGGCATGTTCGCCGATGCGCACACGGATGACTACTTCGCGATAATGCGCAAAAAGGTGGCATCCATTATGCGTAGAGTAGGAGGAAGCACCAACAACGTCTTGAGGGTACTAGCTGAAAGACTGGATGGCCCGACCCTGGGTAGGTTCATCAAGTTGCATGTTCTACATGCTGCTTGATGGGGCTGCCAGGGACGGAGTTGATTGGTTTATTTAAATACTAACATAGTTCATAAGTTATTTGTAATACTAACACAATATGAGACTTTAGTCTTGAAATAAAAGTTTTTTATTTATTTATTTTTATTGTAATATCCTAAATATAATCGCTTAGCCACGAGATCTGTGATTGGTACTGATCCACGATTGGCTGTAACTGTTTACATTTTATTTATTTTTTGCTAAAAGTAGTCACGTAATGAGATGTGTTTTTGCGAGTACCCAAATGTAACTAACTTCGCCATTAAGCAAGTGTTTATTAATTATAGAAACCCAAATATGTAATTACTTATACAACATTTACAGACACGTGATTATACTAAAGCTAATAACAGATTTTAAGTACCACTTAACGGTAACTACAATGATTGATGAACTTACTGTAAAATTATAAAAAGAGCAAATATGATAAGTATAGTTGAAGTGGAAGGTGTAAGTAGAAGCAAGAAGTTTTAGTAGAAGTAGTAGTAGTAGAAGAAGCAATTTTTAACACGGACCCTGCTACTGAAAACATAAAAAATTAAAGTTAGTTTATAAAGATATTAAATTACCTTAAAGATATATTTATGACAGGAGCCTTGGTGAGGACAAACATTATTTGAATCATCTGTTTTTCGTCTCACCTTGTCCGGGGTAAATAACCTGTTTTCAAAATAAACTTATTATTGTACGAACTATGTGCTGATAAATTGAAAACGTTAAAAGAATTACCCAAAGATTGTATTTTCATTACATTCATAGAATGACCTATATCGACATTAAGTTAGATGATCCTATGTTCATTATAGCCTGTTTGGCTGTTGACTCATCTTGAGTAGGTACTGCCAAACATCGGCCATGACTAGCAGCTGCCTGTACATTTCTTTAACAAAACCGAAGTAGTACCACATTATTTTTTAGGATCTTGTCCTTCGTGAATTATTTCTGAGAATATCCCTTATTCAGTTCATATGGGTCTGTACCACTATCCTATCTTTTGAACATGCTTTCTTTAGCTTTGTATATATGTATATATTTGTATGTAATGTGAACTTTGAACGTTATTTAAACCAACCGAATCACGTCTGATTAACTTGAAAATTTGAAAAAAATTATTATCAATGGAATAAAAAAAGAAATCGGTTTTCTATTTAAGCGTGTTCTTTAATAAACTATTTAAAATATATTTATTATTCTTCTAAGAAGCATTCGTACGTTTTTTCTTTATAAATCAACAGAAAATAATAATAAATTATACACGTAATTAAAAGAATAGGAATTCAGTAAAAACGAATGCTGCTAAAATAAAAGCTGCTTTAAAATTATGCACAGTAAATATTGATCAAGAATTTTCAATTAATTTAATTCGTGATTCAAAAGATTACCAACGTCCATTGAACTCTACAGCAAAAGTCAACATGAATAGTTCCAAACGCAAACTGATTGAACAGAACAATGACAAACGTTTTGCGCTAAATGCATAGCGTATACGGCAGTTGCATTGTTATATGTCGTTCGCGATAAATCCGTATTTGAATTGGAATAATTTAAATGCTACCGATTAAACAATCTCTATCAGCGCCTCAATACGGAATAAGTTAAAGTTGTATAGCGTTGAGGAGAATTTTAAGAAGATCTTAAACATTTTTTGGACTGTCGGTCTACCAATCAAATTCGTAGGAAGATTTTCCCTTCGTTTTTTCCTGTGTCTATAGAACATAAGTGCCAAACAAATCTTGTAAAATTTCATGGATTCAGATATTTGCTTCTTTCTGCCGTGAAGCAGTAATGCGTTTCGGTTTCAAGGGTGGGGCAGCCGTTGTAACTATACTGAGACCTCACAACTTATATCTCAAGGTGGGTGGCGCATTTACGTTGTAGATGTATATGGGCTCCAATAACCACTATCAGGTGGGCTGTGAGCTCGTCCACCCATCTAAGCAATAAAACAAAAAAAAAATTGAACGTATTATCTCTGCTAAGTGTAATGAAAAGGACCAAATAATGTATGCAGTCATTAAATTTAGTTACTAATTTCCAAATATTGGCTACGAGGTAAGATTAGAATAATTATCGTTGACATTAGTACAATGTGTGTCCACTGTTTTAAAATTCAATTAGGGATATTGTTAACTTTAAAATGCTTATTAAAAATCTTGATTTCGATTTAAAAACAATCCATTCTTTAATAATATATGATAATTACTTCACGTATCTAATTATTATTATAGCAATGATTTCACATTTTGCGTTTTAAATTTAATTAAGTTTTTGTTACTTTTTTGCGCAAAATTAATTAATGGCACTTTGGAGCTAAAAAGGCATTAAATAATTAATATTTAGTTTATTATAGTCAAAGAAACTAATTATTTTATTATTAGGTTTTAATGTTAATTAAGATTTGATTTAGAATAGTTTTATTTTATTAATATGCACATTAAATTTAATAGATAGTTCGTCAGTTATTTTGTTTAATATAATAGATAGTAAGTTTTCTATTTACCAAAACAATTGGGTCCTTTCTTTTTTATCTCCCTCTAATCGCATTAAGTAGAAAAGGAGCGCGCTGCCCAGCATAAAAAGTGCGGTAGTTCGGATTTTCGTAATTTTAATATATGCAGCTCTTTCCAATCTCCGAAGCCAGTATTCTATATACTGAAAAGTTTAATCAAATTTATGTCTTTGTGCAATTTTTTATTGTCTGCGAGCGAACAGATTTTGTTTCCCATGGTGACGCATCGTAACTTAATTATATAAAATTTGCATAGATGATTTATTGAAATCAAAATTTACATGATTAGAGTAAAGTAAGTATAAGTAAAAATCAAACTCGCAAAATTATAATTTGCGTAATTACTGGTGATAGGACGTCTTGTGGGTCCGCACGGGTCGGTACCACCACCCCGCCTATTTCTGCCGTGAAGCAGTAATGCGTTTCGGTTTGAAGGCTGGGGCAGCCGTTGTAACTATACTGAGACCTTAGAATTTATATCTAAAGGTGTGTGGCGCATTTACGTTGTAGATGTCTATGGGTTCCAGTAACCACTTAACACCAGGTGGGCTGTGAGCTCGTCCACACATCTAAGCAATAAAAAAAAAAAAGGAACCGATTTTGTTTCCCATAGTGACGCATCGTAACTTAACTATAATAAAATTTGCATAGATGAACAGTTCAGTATTTATTGAAATCAAAATTGATGTTATTAGAGTAAAGTAAAATCCAAAGACGCATAAAAACGATTTTTGTTCGATGCTCAAATTTGATGAATTTGGTCACGAGATGGTCACGAGATCCGGTTTGTTACAAGAAAGAAGCTAGCCGTCTACTTAGTATTCCAACTAAAATATCATCAAAGTAAAAAAATCTGAACATATCCAATGCGAAATCAAACTATGCGTATTTAGGGGAATGAGTGCAGAGGATTTTAGACTTGTAATTTATAAAAGGCCTACTAGTTATTAGTTAATCTGTAACATAAAAAGGATAACACATTTTTTCTTTTTAGTGACAGGGTTTCTTTAGTGTGGAGCAACATTTTAATAAGCAGAACGACCGAGCTTATGCTCAAAGCTCCACGAAAGCTTCTCGATTAATCAGTAAGGGGTAGAACGTGGGCATTGTTCGGCTTCAATGCGGCTTTGGTGGGATGTTAGTTATCAAGGAGTGACTGTCGTTATTTGTGTTAAAAAGTTTTAAAACTTCAACCTAGGGATACCAAACACGATTGTGGATTAATATTATCAAGTTTCATAGCCATTTGTGTGAAACTCACATCTCACATCACTTGGATCACTAAGCTCGATCTAAACAAGCTAATCTGTAAAAGAGCTTTATAAAAGCCGAAGATTAGCCGTTGTCTAATGCGAATCGTAATCTGTTTGACTATGCTTTATAGTCTCCTTGGAAATGGTTATGGCATTTTTCTAAACGACATTGGATAATTTGGCGTGCATAAATTCTATAAAATTAGCAGTGATTAATTTACCTATGAGAAAATCGCATATTTCAATGTGTGTTTGTTCAAGTGGCGTTATCTGTAATAAGGCTAACGGACATCGTTTGATGTACCTACCTAATGAATTTAATATTTTTGTAATATTATTATACTAATTTAATGTGACGCGAAAGGAAAAAAATACAACGTTATCCTTGTAAAATATAGTTGGGTTATTATTGTAGCTTAAATGTTATGGACCCGACGAGGTATTTGCAAAGACTAGAGGTCCCGCAGTAGTAGAAATTCGACTATAATTGGAATTGTAAGTTCAAAACATTCTCGCTCACGACTCGGTCGTGCGCGGACGTGCTTTCCGATCCGTGGCCCGCTTGCGAGCCGCGTCTCTGAACTCACAGTTGTGCTCGACAGTGTAGTGACCGTGAATACATCGTGCGTACAATTCGGTAGTGCGGACGTGCCGATCCGTTGGTCGCTTGCGATCTGCGTATCGAGGTCCATTTTTGTGCGCTAAAGTTNACACAGCCCACTGAGTTTCTCGCCGGATCTTCTCAGTGGGTCGCGTTTCCGATCCGGTGGTAGATTCTGCGAAGCACTGCTCTTGCTAGGGTCAGTGTTAGCAACTCTCCGGTTGAGCCCCGCGAGCTCACCTACTAACGTTAGGGTGAAGCTGAAATAGCCTCTCAAGGCTATCAGCATAGGTAGGAAAAAAAAAAAAAATTGTAAGTTTGTACACTATTATGATTGTATTTTATACTTCTATAATCACAAATTTCGTCAAGGATACACTGTAAAAAATATTAATAAAGACAAACAATATTTAATCTATTCTCAATTTCACCACAGACGTCAAGAACAAAAGTTTGCCAATAAAATATAGTATGCATACGTGTGTGCGTCAAATACATGGTATGTAGTATGTGCAATGTTTTTTTTATTGATTTAATGTATCTTTTAAGCATTATTTAAAAAAAATATTAGCATTGTGCACTTCTTCTCTATATTCTCTATAAGTGTGGAAAATTTCATATTCCTCCGTCCGCGTAATTTTCGTAAAAAGGGATACAAAGTTTTTGCTTCACGTATTAATATATAGATTATTTATAGTTGGATACATGTCAAATTGATAGGAAATGTAAAATAATAAAGATTTGGGTTTGTCTGTTCAAAGGTAAGTATTTTTTTGGAACTTACCAAATTAACAAACAAATTGATGACGAGTCCTCTCCTGCTTGGCGGCTCCAAGTAAATAAACAGACCATTCAATGTGAACGGTACAAAAAGGAACGTATTGAACTTGAACTTATTGCCGTTTAGTTTCCTAAAAAATACCCATAAATATTAAAGGCATAATGCTGATGGATTCTACGTATTATTTACAATGGCTTTGTACAGTAACCATCAATGTAGACCGAATGGTAAACAGTCGACGTCGCCCAAAACACGTTATTACAGATCCTCCCGATCCATTAACGGTGCTTTTAGGTACCACAAGCACCGGTCACCGTCTTCGTCGAACCCGTCGCATGCGACGAAGGGCTCGACAAGCGAATTAGCCCACAGACACAGCCCACTGAGTTTCTCGCTGGATCTTCTCAGTGGGTCGCATTTCCGATCCGGTGGTAGATTCTGCGAAGCACAGCTCTTGCTAGGGCCGGTGTTAGCAACACTCCGGTTTGAGCCCCGTGAGCTCACCTACACGTTAAGGTGAAGCTGAAATAGCCTCTCAAGGCAAGGCAAGTATAAGTTGGGAAAAAAAACAAAGTTTTGGTAAAGCAAATTAAAAAGTACACGTCAAAAACTACGCAGGCAGACCGAGCGCTACAACTAGCAGCAATTTTGTATGACATTTTTTTCGAAGTGGTCACAATTACCAAAGGGAGATTAAAATAATAATAAAACATGAGACCTTAGAACTTATATCTCAAGGTGGGTGGCGCATTTACATTGTAGATGTCTATGGGCTCCAGTAACCACTTAACACCAGGTGGGCTGTGAGCTCGTCCACTCATCTAAGCAATAAAAAAATAATAATTAAGAAATGGGAAGAATTTACGCACGGTCATCCAACCCCCCAAATTAGGATTCCTTGTGTTATGGATACCAGAAACTGACATAGGTACCTATTTAGATAATAAACACCCAGACAAAGAACAAAAAAAAACCCTTCATTACACGAATGTTTGCCCCGTGTGGGAATCGAACCTACGACCCTCAGCGCAATAGTCAGAGGCTCTATCTACTGCACGACTTAGTCAGATTGTGCTTTAACTTCAAGGGGGATTTCTGATTTCTATGCTTACTATGGACTTTTATGTAGCTTTCCGGCTAAGTGCATACGATGCTGATGTATTAACACACCTTACCTGACGATACATCCGATGATGGATGCGGTTCCGGAAACGAACTGTCCGAAAAGAATCGACCTTATGTAGTAGTTACCCATTTTGAGCCATTGTTCTTTCTTTCTCATTTTCTTACCACGCATTAGTATTTGTATCTGAGATAAAAAGTGTTTTATTGCATAAATCTGGTATTAAACTAAAGTCCATGGACATCATGACTTGAATGTGGTCATCCGCCGTGAGACGCAATTGAGTCTCAATTATAGAACGTCTGTTCCGTTTTGTTATTCGGAACGCTGAAGTTATCGCGGCTTAAATAGGCAGGGTGGTGGTACTTATCCGTGCGTGCTTACAATACCAGATCAGATTAGATTTATGTGTTGAATAAAATAGTTATGCTGTCTGATATGTTATGTAGTTGTTCGCAGAAGATTTCGTTATGATATTGGCCTGGACTATATTTTAAGACACAATTTTTTTATTGCTTTAATGGGTTGAGGTCATAGTCCACCTAGTGTTAAGTGGTCACCGGAGCCCGTAAACGTCTACAATGTAAACGCTACCAACCACCTTGAGACAAGGGTTCTAAGGTCTCAGTTTTTAAAGTACAGCGGCTGCCCTACCCTTCAAACCGAAACGCATTACTGCTTCACAGGAGAAATAGGCAGGGCGCTGGTACAAGGTACTTTGTTCGTGCAAGTTGTAGACATAATCAAAACTATTATTACGGCTTAATCTTGTGTTTGTTAAAATAATTATTGTCCTCATATCATTTCCAAATGTTTCGAATTTTTTGTGTCGTGCTCACGAATGATTTAAGTAAAAAGAAATAAGAATTAAAATTAAGAATTAAGAAGAAGAATTAAGAATTGGAATTCAGATTGAAAAAATTAATTTAAGTGAAAAAAAAAAGAAATTAAGCCCTAAAACGAGTTTCAATTATAGTGAATATGCTTAAATAATAGTAAAAAAAATCTTACCAAGTATACCATAGAATAGAATTTTACGCTGCCGATTAGAGAATCCTTGAATAAAACCGGCAACGATGTGATGCAGCCTTTGCCCCACGGATGAAGAAGATAATGGCAGTCAACATCCGTGTAGATTTTCTCGAACAGCTCCTTGCTCATTTGAACCATATCTAGTGGAGATAAGGGTGGCTTTAGTCTGACCTGTGAAATACCATATCACCTTTTTAACTTAACGAGACGTCATTTTGAATAAAACTTTTTATTTTATTTAAAATAATGTTGTGACTATATAGTAATAAGTATGTATGTTCATATATGTAGCATTGTGTTTTTTTTATTTTATTGCTTAGATGGGTGGACGAGCTCACAGCCCACCTGGTGTTAAGTAGACTAGTAATAGACAACTACAACGTAAATGCGCCACCCGCCTTGAGATATAAGTTCTAAGGTCTCAATAAAGTTCCAACGGCTGCCCTACCCTTCGAACCGAAACGCATTACTGTTTCATGGCAGAAATAGGCAGGGTGGTGGTACCTACCCGTGCGGACTCACAAGAGGTCCTACCACCAGTATAGTTGTGTGGCTTATATACGTTTTTTTTTTTTTTTTTTTTTTTTTTTTTT
>NW_021011485.1:5194783-5295334 GCF_003987935.1 Bombyx mandarina | reverse complement strand
GCTTAGATGGATGGACGAGTTTACAGCCCACCTGGTGTTAAGTGGTTACTGGAGCCCATAGATATCTACAACGCAAAAGCGCCACCCCCCTTGAGATATGAGTTCTAAGGTCTCAAGTATAGTTACAACGGCTGCTCCATCCTTCAAACCGAAACGCGTTATTACTTCAAGGCAGAGATATAGGTAGGGTGGTGGTACCTACCCGCGAGGACTCACAAGAAGTTTTTTTTTATTTTATTTTTATTGCCCTTGTAGGTAAACGAGCATACGGCCCACCTGATGGTGGGTGAGTGGTTACCGTCGCCCATGGACTTCAGCAATGCCAGGGGCAGAGCCAAGCCGCTGCCTACCGCTTAATACTCTCCACAAGCCTCGTTTGAAGAAGGACATGTCATAGCGCTCGGGAAACACCGTGGAGGGGAGCTCATTCCATAGCCGGATGGTACGTGGCAAAAAAGACCTCTGGAAACGCACTGTGGATGACCGCAGTGGCTCCAGGTAGTATGGATGAACTCTACTCCGGTGGCGGGCGGTGCGATGGTAAAAACGAGATGCCGGTATCATCTCGAACAATTCCTCAGAGCACTCCCCATGGAACATACGGTACAAAATACAGAGGGAACCGAAGTCCCTCCGCAGACCCAGAGGTTCCAAACGATCCGTGAGACCGGGATTATCGACAATCCGAACGTTATCACTTGTTATTCTGTTAGTACATATGCCCCTCAATACCAAATCAATATAAATAAAAATAGCTAAGGCATTCCTGGATGAATCGTCTTTATAAAGATGATTTATCACTAAAAATGTGTCAGAACAGATTCGGCTTTTGTAGTGGTAGCAAATATAATTTGTACTATTTTATATATTTCAATTAAAACAGTTTCCTTTTTTTATAAGAACTCCTGGACCCACCCCGTACAGTACAACACGTCTCTGTAAAGATTTTACTTTAAGAAGCACAGGGCCGACATTCCGACTAGCTAATGATTCCATGTCTGGGCCGGGGCTCCCAAATACCTTCTTCTTTTACTTGACAAACAGCTGAGGCCAGCTCGGATTGACGATAATCCCATTCTGACGGATAGTTTGGAGTTTCTGGCTCTACGGAGAGAATTTGGCTTTCTGTGTCTTTTGTCTTTTGTTTCATTTTGTTTTGTCGTTTGTTCCATGTAGTGTGTTCAGGAGAAATGCTCAATGTAATCTCATGCTTTAACTACCGCATCACCATCATCAAGTTGATTCCATTCATACTTTACTGCGTTACGTACTTTAGTATGCTCCAGAGATCTTTTGCCAGCTTACACTAGTCGAAGCATCGGTAGCCATTCGCTATCAGCAGGCTGTGTACTCGTTTGACTTCAAGCGCAAAAAAATATTTTTGTATTTGGTAATGTTGTTTTTCTTATTAATATGTAAGCTTGAGGGTAGACATTATCTTGTTGAACACCAAGTAAAACGATGTCACTTTTTGATTCCTGATTTAATCAACAATATGTTATCTTAACAATTCACTTTAACACTTGTCCAACTTTAACCAGTACGTACAACAGTCACTGAATCACACAACGTAACAAGGATATAGTAAGTGCACCAGGCAAGCGCAGTCCAACGAATGTTCATTGCAAGGCACGTTCCGCCTTTTTATACTAGCCGGCGCAGCTGGCTTATGAGTCACTTCTGTTGCAGCTGTTGTTTACGAGTCGAACGACACGGCCGGCGCACCTGGCTTGTGTGAGTCACTCCTATTGCACGTGCTAAACAAATATCGTTAACGCCGTCAAATATTTATTTTCCTTCTTACTTAAAATGTATTTGTACAAAATGAATATTTAATAACTAGTTGTTGTTAATTTCGTAATTTATAATAATTTATAATTAATGTAAGATTATTTCACACAGACTACAATAGATTAAATCCGTTTTATATTAAATCTGTTAGAATTCACACACTTTGTCATGTCATTTTTTGAAAGACACAGTTCACTTTACAAGCTTATTTTTCCTTGTTCTAGACATTGGTTTGAAACCTTTTAAACCTGCCATGGTAACTGAATAACAAAGTATACTTTATCGATCACTTTAACTGTAGTCAGGATATACTGGTGGTAGGACCTCTTGTGAATCCGCACGGGTAGGTACCACCACCCTGCCTATTTCTGCCGTGAAGCAGTGATGCGTTTCGGTTTGAAGGGTGGGGCAGCCGTTGTAACTATAATTGAGACCTTAGAACTTATATCTCAAGGTGGGTGGCACATTTACGTTGTAGATGTCTATGGGCTCCAGTAACCACTTAACACCAGGTGGGCTGTGAGCTCGTCCACTCATCTAAGCAATAAAAAAAAAAAAAATGTGCCTTATACTTTTGCATGACTGCTTTGCGACAGAAATGAACGGGATTGTGGTACTTATCCATGTGGGCTCACAGTACACTCTACCATTTAAATGACTCTAGGCGGAAAATTTCTGCATTGTCTTTCTCGCATTTCATAGAAAACTTTACCCCTTAGCATAAGGAGTGAGATAATGATCGAAAAAAAAGACAGCCTACTAAGTTTCTCGTCGGATTGTCCCAGTGGGTCGCAAATCTATTCGGTATTAGATTCAGCGAAGCACTGCTCTTGAGCCCGTGAACTCGCCAACATGTTCAGTAAAGCTAGCATAACCCTTCCAGGTTACAAAACTTTACCAAAGGTAAAGGTTGTGTAAGTAAAAAAAAAGTGTGTGTGTGTGTGCAAGTCACACACGGCAGAAGTGGAACTTATAAAAAAATAAAAATAATCGCAAGAGTCAACCACTCCGCAGTGCAATGGAGCCGCCTCACCCTGGGGGAACCGCCTTTATGATTACTGTATCCCTACGCCAGGTAAGTATGATTTAGCAAGAGAACTACGAGAGCGTCTATCAATTGGGAACATCTCGTCACCGTGATTCAGAAATTGTTGAATTTACATGCAGCGATATCTCTTGATAACAAACTAAATAGAAATAATTGTAAATCATCTTTTATAGTATGAGGTAGCGCCCTCTGCGAATTGATATTTTCTCTTCACGTATAATTCTATCTCATTCTCTCGCCGGCTGAATCCTATACATTTATGTGTTTGTGTCTCTATGGACTTATTTTTTCGTTTCGTTTCATTTCGTTTCATCGAGTTTGAAATCACAACGATTCTAAAGAAGTTTCACTTCAAAAGTAAAATAGAAAAAACTTAGTGGCCCGTATCATCTATACGCGTTATACTCTGACCATGTTACTGTACAAATATATTAAATACCATTAAATTTGGGCTAAATCAAGTTTCCAGAAATAGACGGCTGTGTTCACTTTTCGAATATCCTGCTTTATTAATAATGTCTTCAAGTATCCTGTCATAGCAACATCATTTACACCTACGCCCGATTATTAAGGACTTAAAACGCGAATATACAGATGTAGGCGTTGCTAACGAGATTTGCTAGCACGAATGCTCTTGCCCAACAAACTCTTTCAACTCCTCTCCTGATTTTTATCCAAGATAGTGTTCACCGGAGGGGTTGTGAATGGGCAATGATTCAGTAGCATTCACAGCGCGACTGCTAAAAACGGTTACCGGAATAGATTGAAGTTGTCTTGGCCTAAATAAAAACTCAAAGTGGTAATAATTTTTAATATGCATCATTACTAGGTCAGTTGAGTCATAGACGTTAAATATCAAAGTGGATGGCGGTGTTCACGCTGTGATGTCTATGGACTCTCATCTCCACCTAACATTAAGTGGGCCATTATCTTGTTCACCCTGGGGTTGGATTTGAACATTGAACGTAGCAGCATCGCTTGCCACTCAGTGGATCTTCACAGTGGGTTGCATTTTCGATCCGTTAGTAGATTCTGCGAAGCACTGCTCTTTCTAGAGTTAGTGTTACCAACGTCGTCAGGTTTGAGCTCCGTGAGCTCACATACTTGTTAGGTTACGCTGACACAGCCCCTCAAGTCTCAAGGTTATCAGCTAAGATAGGAAAAAAAATGCTTGCCAATATCATGTAGGACACCTGTCTTATCATTTCGGCCACGAGGAAATTAAAACTATTTTCGTCTCAATGCCTCAATCGTACTATTAGCTGACATTGTTGTTTAAATCATATTTTCTATGACGTTTCCGAGATCGGATAAAGAGTAAAAATCCTCAGTGGACGGTTAAAATCGTAATGAACCAAGCAAAAAAAAAGCACACAAAACATAGCGTATCGTTGATTATTTAGCGCATTGCCGATAGCGTGCTCGCTTGTGTGATTAGCATTACCGTTCGGACCTGGAATACATAACAATGGACTGCGTAATTGGTTGTCGGCTGCGCTGTATATATAGAAAAAAAATACGCGGGTATTTGATTTATACTAGATACTTTGTGGAATATGTTTTGATTACAATGCGGGATATTTATAATAGGTAGTACTGCGAGAACGCACGGGTAGATATATAACGGACGGATCTTCTCAGCGGGTCACGATTCCGATTCTGTGCTAGATGCATTCGCCAAGCAGCTGCCTTCGAGTTGTTAGATCTCTTCTGGAAGCGCTCGGGCAGCTGTTAGTATATCCCAACCCTCCTGGCTGAGCACCTCGCCCACCTGTCCTGGTGAAACAGTAAGGGCCTCCGGGCCACCAGTAATCCTTCCTCCATAAAAATGATTGTTTTTTAGTATGCTAAAACGAAACGCAAACAAAATTTGACTTCATACGTACTGAAACAGAGCGTTATCAGGATCGACCACAATTTGCGGCACTAATCTCCGTTCGACCTCATTCCTGAACTTGTTCGCGGATCCGTTTTGAGGTTACAGTTATTGTGTTTAACGGGATTAATTTGGCGGTTAAACTAAGCGTTTCGCTGATAAAGATTATAAGAGATAAGGACGTGTGGTTTGAGCTTAAGCGAAGTGAAGTGAAGATTTAAACTCTTAAACTTTAGTGTTCTAGCCCTTACAATATGAGTAGAGAGAATACCAAAAATAGTAAAAGCAAGTTATTGCTATATAGGGAATGATATAGGTAAGTGAAATCTTCCACCGACCGATATATTCGGATGTCAGTCTGTTTCAAGGGGTTATAAACAGTCCAAATATTGCTCTGAACGTGAGCTTAATATTATTTAAGAGTAAGCCAGGTAATATTTGATGAGTTTCCGATAATTCAGCGCATTGCAAGCCCCGTGATTATTAAGTCGAAAATTGTGGTAAAATAATAATGCAGATAGCAGAGACAGTTTGAAACAATTGTAGCGACAAAATTGAAAATGTTGCTAGCGCGATTCAGGGCAGTTTTTCTAATTACTTTAACTAAAAAAAACCGCGTTCTCAGTGTGTTGATTTAAATCTATACTAATATATAAATCTACAGTAGTTTTTACGGATTTTCCGTTATAACTACTGAACCGTGCATCCGATTAACTTGAAAATTGGTATCCATGTAGAAAATACATGTACTTAATAGATAGGGTAATATTTATATGAGTGTTGGACTCCCTACACTAGTTGCGAGGGCGTCAATGATGAGAATCTTTGTGGGGGTGAGAAATAATAATGTTAATTTTAAATGCCCAGCAAAGCGGACGGGTACAGCTAGTTCGCTTATAAAATTATAAGACAAACAAGAATAAAGACATAAATTGCCTTTAAATAACATTTTATGAGTCCTATCAGGGATCAAACCCAAACTCTGTTGTTCATTAATCAGGAGCACTAATCACTAGACATTAAGCCGATCAAACAGATCTACACGTACTGTTATCACTGACGAGTCGCTCTCAATATTTGTCACTGTGGAAACTTCAAATACATTAGAGATTTCACGTCTCATTAGGCATTTTCGTTGATACCTATTCTACCGAAATCATTTTCTACTGGGAATGGGATAGCGATATTCTTCAATAACTTTCAACGTTTAAAACCTTTAAGTATTGGTGGTCCAAACGTCAAAAACCGTTGCAAAATCATCCTTAATCGGAGATGCTATAAAGTTCACTTTATTTTATTGTGGCAAAGCGTTTGAGATCTATTTGTGTCGTGAAGCAGAAATTCGTTATAAAACATCTCCAGCTTATTCCTTAAATAATACATACCTTTACAAAGCACTCCTAGCTGTGAGGAATTTCTTGTAGTTTCGTTATTGAATTAGGATCGGAATCGAAATTTTTTAATTTATTTTCGGCGACACTAAAGAGGTGAGTAAGGTTATTGGTGAATAGAAAACAAATCTTGTTCGTTTTTGTATTTTTGATTAACATTAATTGTTAGCCACGACCGCTTGATATACTGTTTGTTTGAGAGCAGCGCACCGGCGCGCGCGCACTCTCCGATTACAAAACGCTTTGTTATGTTGCCAAGTCATTCTTGACCGAGAACGCTTATTTCGCTCCACAGACCTAGAAACTACTAGAAGTATAATAATTTATTTTTTATTTTTTTATTGCTTAGATGGGTGGACGAGCTCACAGCCCACCTGGTGTTAAATGGTTACTAGAGCCCATAGACATCTACAACGTAAATGCGCCACCCACCTTGTTCTAAGATCTCAAGTATAGTTACAACGGCTACCCCACCCTTCGAACCGAAACGCATTACTGCTTCACGGCAGAAATAGGCAGAATGATGGAACCTACCGGCGCGGACTCACAAGAGGTCCTATCACCAGTAAATTACCAATACTACCATTCAGTGTGTTATTTATTTAATTTTTTCCTTTAGAGGAAGAGGTGGATCTAAGAAAAAATGGATGGATTATATGAAATACGATATGTGTAAGAGGGTAGTGAGCGAAGAAATGGTATATGATAGAGGAGTATGGAACGTGAAAAAATGTTGCGCCAACCCCACTGGGAGAAGGACAGGAGAATGAAATAATTTAAAGGATGTTTCAAGTGAAAATTTACTTAGCCGCGTTGAGGTATTTTTGGTAGGAAAATCTTATGGATTCACGTCACCGACATGCGTAATAACAACAGGTATATCTGTAGTTAAACAGGTGTCGTATTGTGCGACATTAGTGCTTTGTGTATATTTAGAAGTAAAATAAAATGTATTTAGTAAAAAATGATTGTATATTAATTGTTATTTCAATTAAATTGTGTTTATATGTATTTTGTTATGACCTTGTACATACAGCCCGTAGTATATTTGAGTAATAAATAAACTATATAAACATGTATATAATTGTTGCTCGGAGTGTCGGAACATTACGAGATTTCAATATTTATTACGTTTATTATTAGTATAACTATACTGAGATCTTAGAACTTATATCTCAAGGTGGGTGGCGCATTTACGCTGTAGATGTCTATGGTCCAGTAACCCTTTAACACCAGGTAGGCTGTGAGCTCGTCCACCCATCTAAGCAATAATATACATATATATCGACGCTTGAAAGGCAAAAGTGACTAAGCGACAATGCGTGAACTTTACAGTAGACTAATTTAAAGTTGAAATACCTGAAAACAAAATTTATTTTAACGAATCTAGCTGTAATAGAATCTAGCTAGTAGTTGTAGGATTGAAATGATTTTAATAGACCTAGAAATATATATTTTTTGCGCATCGAATATGGTTATTGCCTATCATTTATGTACATAGCAGTTATTGTCGCTTAGTCATGTTTGCGTTTCAAGCGTCGATATATATATATAATATTTCATTCGCTATGAACGTCCACATTTTTCCGAAATGAATTAATGAATAAGTGTAGTCTGTAATCGTAAACACCTTATGTTTTGCCTGAGAATTTTTAGCATTGAATTGTATTATTAATTTAATTGACGCAAAAACGTCCGAATCACAAAAATATTAAAAGTAAGAACACGTGAGGAAAAAAAAAACCAATTTTATTTCACAATCACCTCAACCACAATCAAACAATTATTTTCGTAAAAAATTGTTTACATGTAAAAGTCTTAAACGTTTTTGTAACTAGTCGGTATACACACGTTATTTAATCTGTTTTAGTTAAATTTTGTTTTTTATTCAAAACAGGAAAGACATATAATATATTTAATTTTAATTATGGAGCAAGTACAAATAAAAGCAATATTTCAGTCATACTGCAATGAAAAAGGAATTTTGTGAAAAAAAAAAAATGATGTGTCAATTTTTATCATTTACTGTATACATTAGCGATACATTAAGGCGATTGCATGCAGCACAGATGCGAATGTTGCGATGGATGTGTGGAGTAACGAGAATGGATAGAATACGGAATGAATATGTTAGAGGAAGTCTGAAAGTGGCACCTGTGACAGAGAAGCTGAGAAGTGCGCGATTGGGATGGTATGGACATGTGATGAGACGAAATGAAAATGAGGCTGGTAAGAGAATGTTGACTATGAATGTGGAAGGATATAGAGGAAGAGGTAGATCTAAGAAGAAATGGATTGATTACGTGAAAGACGATATGGGTAAGAGGGGAGTGAAAAAATGGTATATGATAGAAGAGTATGGAAGGAGAAAACATGTTGCGCCGACCCCAAAGTTACTGGGAGAAGGGCAGGACAATGATGATAGCGATACATATAACAAATAAGGGGTTTTAGCCCTAAATATTATTTCTTCCAAACAATCGATAGCAATAAAAGACTGATTTGATGTCAATATACTTAATTATATAGCGTATTGCACTGATGGCATTGTGTGATAGTTATGTTAGTGCCGAGCGTCGTGGGTTCGATCCCCATATCTGTCAAGTGTTCGAGTGACGAAGAAATAAACTCCCTCTTTGTCTGCGCGTTTAATATATGAGTCGTCTATTATCAAAGGTGGCAATCTGTGCATTTGGACAAAAAAATGTTATTGATATGTCAATACAGATTGATTTGAATATAATCGTCTCCTTCAAAGAATACGGTTCAAAACCTGCATTAAATAAAGGTTAATACTTAACCTGTTATTTATCTAAGATGTCGTTCAGAAGAGTTTTGTGACTGCCAATGGAATACAAAGTCAATAATTCGTTTTTCTGATTTACCAATAATTGTCCAAAAGTCACATTGCCGGCTTTGATAATAGTCTACTCATATGTCGGAGAAGCCACAATTATCAACACCATCGTCAGACATCGTAGGGGCGAATAGGGTGATCGAGCTAAGGGAAATATTGAGTACACCAATCACGTTCGCTGTCTTAGAACAATTTATAAATCTTCTCTTGACGTTAGCAAACGGAAACGAATGACAGTTCTTGGGACGGAGGCACCGCTCTTCAAGAAGGCTGGTTGGTAAGTGTGATGGCGTCTACGCGCCTCCATCGGCTAGGCTCTGTCGTAGCACGAAGTTAGCCGAGTTCCAACGATACCGCAATCGTGCTGCCATCTCTCGGGAATCGTGCTGCGTTTCGTTTAGCTACCAAACTAATGACCGTTTCCGGCATTTAAATCGAGGGGTGAAGGGATATTTGGTTTAAGCGGCATTTTTACAACTTCACAGGAGAGTCATTAAAAGTTTAGGTGTAAGTTTAATTATTTGGAAAAAATATCACCACATAACTTCTTTAGGTATTTTCATTGGAGTAAGCTTAAATGAAGTTCGATTCAAAACATCGAACTGTTGATGTTGAATGCTATTGAATATCAAAAAAAGGCACCTTTAATTAGAAAGATAAATGTCACGTATTAAGCGAAATGTCGCTAGAATTATCGAGAATATTCCACACATCTCTAGTATTGTGTTTCCGCTATCTGACAATAGATGGCGTTGTACTTCTCGGGCGTTCTGGGTGCTACTAGATACTTCGACTATTCGGCGATATTTTGACGTTACTCTTACCAGCGTAAGACTATGTGGGATCGAAAATAAATACTTTTCCGGAGTTCAAAAATGATTTAATTTTCGACTTTTATATAAGACTAGCACAGTAAAATAAAATTAATAACGTTGCAAGAACTTAAACATCTTCACCTTCGTTTTCTGTCTATCGTCTGTCACACGTCAAACTTTGACAGCCGTCTGCTTGTCACGCTCACAATGCTCCATTCCTACATAATAGGTATATAATATTATTTAATTTATCATATTATTATGTATATTGAAACGTAAGTAAGTATGCATGTCAGTATCTAGCTCCCGTGATTGTCAGCGAATGCCCGTGTGTGAATTAGCCTTATTATTTATTATTTGGAGAGCGGCTTGGCTCTTCTCCTGCCATTAGTGATTTTCACGAGGCAGTAATAACTGACAATAACGACAAAAAAAAAAAACAAAAAAAATATAACGAAAATAATACAAGAAAATAATTAGTCGAACATACAATTAAACACGAGAATATTCTAAATCATCTTCCAATCTATTAAAAAAAAACTGTTGTTTTAAAGCAATTGAAACATTAATCTTAATTCTTAAGATACGTTATGATGGCTATAGTTGCCGGAACGAATTAATTAAAATGGTTTTCAAAGAAAACGTTTTGAGACGGTTTTACCGAATCGAAATTTTCTTTAGATTCCAACATTGTCTGCCACTTCTAGTGAGTTCATAGTTCAATGTAAATTTAATTCTTTGGAAGCGTAAAACAAAGGCTTCATTTATTTAGTAAGGGATAGCGCAGGAAAACCGCTAAATGTTCAAATATGGATCCGGCTATTTTCATCAAGTCTCGCAATAAACTAGCTTTAAAATCTATAATTATTAAACGATGAATAAATTAAAAATAGAGTCAACTCTTTGTCTATCGCGTTATGAGTTTTCTTTATATACAATTTATATTAAATTAAAACATTATTAAATTTATTTAAAATTAAATTATTTATTTTCAGAATCAAATTTAGCGGTAGGCAGCGGCTTGGCTTTGCCTCTGGTATTGCTGAAGTCCATGGGCGACGGTAACCACTCACCATCAGGTGGGCCGTATACTCGTCTGCCTATAAGGGCAACAAAAAAAATCGCATATAATGTTATAAGCAAGCTAGGTTGTACTATGAATCCGAGACTCAGAATACATGCCGCGTCTCTGGTAACTGCTTAACAAGGTGAGACCTGTTCCACATAATTAACAAGAAAAAAAATTCAATTCAAACAGTTGAATGTTTGAAAAACACACAAATACTAAAAACATCGGAAGCCCGCAATCCAAACAGCTGATCGACGCCATCCAATGTCATCCAAGGCCATTGACTTCGCTGATCAGGTGTGTTACAATAGTATTAATGGCAAGCAATGCAAGGCGCGCTAGAAAATATTTTTCTTTTTTATTATTATTTTATTGCTTAGTTGGGTGGACGAGCTCACAGCCCACCTGATGTTAAGTGGTTACTGGAGCCCATAGACATCTACAACGTAAATGCCGCCACCCAACTTGAGATATGAGTTCTAAGGTCTCAGTATAGTTACAACGGCTGCCCCACCCTTCAAGCCGAAACGCATTACTGCTTCACGGCAGAAATAGGCGGGGTGGTGGTACCTACCCGTGCGGACTCACAAGAGGTCCTACCACCAGTAATCGATGATAGCTCATTAAAATTATAGCTGAAATACAATTAAAATGGAAATTTCATTTAATATTACAAATAATATAATAATATATTATGTTGTAATTGTAACAGTTAAAATAGCAATTACAGTTGAAATGCGATGGGTTTTGTGGGGATTTAAGAGTTAATAATGTCAATATCAGGCCCGTGATTACCAATCAATTTGTAGAACTAGCGAACATTCATGTCATGTTTCCAACTACACTTACACCCGTCATTGACATGTCAGTTAACTTATAAGTACATCTTGTCACATACAGGTCATTATAAACTGTATTTTCACTACTGAGTAACACACATCAAATCGTACAAACTTTTTTCAAACATTTACAATATTATTATGTATTTAAATAGATTGTCAGCGGAACATTTTCCAAATAACCGGTCTGATTTTCCGAATACAAATAAAAGTTTATTATTGTTTTCTTTCAGACTGTATGGGATTTGTATTTTATCATAAATTCGTAATTAATTTCGTTGTTACTTTCTATTAATATATTAAATAACTAGCTGACCCGGCAGACTTTGTAGTGCCTCAATCGATAAATAAAAGACACATTAAGGGGACACATCAAAGGAAAAACAAAATTGTTTGTTTTTATATAATTCCGAGCTTTTTTATATTTTCTCACCTTTTAAGCCTTTCCTGCACTTCCACAAATAATTCAAGACCAAAGATAGCCAAATCGGTCCAGCCGTTCTCGAGTTTTAGCGAGACTAACGAACAGCAATTCATTTTTATATATAGATATAAAAGCAATTAACATTTAAAACCTTATGAGTTTACTTGTTTTAGGATGATATTGCTTTTAGTCTCATTTTTAGTATGACCTTGAAAGAGTACCATCCTTAAATTAAAATACACCAAAACATTTCTAGTTTACAAACGACCGTGAAAATGCACATCATTGACGAAGAGATTACGTTTCAAAACTGTTTACAAGAATATTAATTATGCATTGTTTTAAAGTGCTTTGCAGAAACTAATTTAAAATAATTAGAAGTCCATTTTATTTAACCGCTGGAAGTCCTTGCAAAAGCAATTAGTCGAATAACACAGTTCTAACATTTTAGATAAATTTTAAATGCAATCTAGCGTAAAAATACTATTTGGTAAGAATCAACCGAATTGCAACTTAAACTTATAAGTATTGTTCTTGTAAAAGCTATAAAAAATAAATATCAGTTGATTATTTTACCAAATTTGTACTTGTTTACACGAATAGCTCTTCTAAATACAGCAATAATCTCAACTAAAATGAAGCAATGAAAATTATTTACGCTATTCCAGGATGAGACTATGTATCCTGGCTTCTGGCCAACGCAATTATGTTACCGGTAAGTGAACCGAGCTGGATAAACCAGGCAGTGGCTAGACTACCTCCAGTTTAGTCCTACAGTTTAGTGGGGTGGGACTTAGCGGGATTCTTTAAGATAAGAAAGGTTTCAAATTTTTCAGGCCATTGCATTGGATGCGAGGATAAGGCAATTGACAATTGACAAATCAAACCTAGCCCCTACCTTATAACTTTGCGGTCTACATCCATCGTGTGGCCTGTCTCAATATGCTTACCTTATTATTGGGTATCCTTCACTGTGTCTGTGTTGTGTTTGCAAATTTTATTATCTTGGACACTAATTTTATTATTTTATTAATTAGCACGTTTATATAGACTCGTTTCCTGTAGGTATTCAATGTTAGATAAGTGAAAGTGTTCATACAAGGTCAATTTCGCGGACTTCTCGGATTTAGTTCAAAGTGTCTGCTTCGCGATATGTCTATAATGGTATCCTGGGATACCTCGATTAATGGAAGCCCAAAAGACTTGCTCGTGCAAAGATTTATATTTCATGTACAAATTTATAATGGCGTAGAAACAAATAATCGTGCTTGAGGTTTTTTGTCGCCAATTAATGTGTTACACTCGTAATACTCAGACAAAGATAAAGCCTAGACAGTACAGAAAGAGGTAAAGTATTTAAATCTCTCGGCGCTGTTATCCCTTGGCCCATTATTCGATAGGAAAGAGGAAACTGCCTTAATCATAGCCAATATACATCTTACCTGGCGTGAGCCAAACCATGATATCACTAATTGAACGAAAGACCAAAAAAGACCAAAACATTTTCGCAAGCTAATAGTTTAACACTAATGCCATAATATGCACGCTTGCGCCTCACCCGATGCGATAAATACTCCCCGTATAAGATTATATTGGCTTCAAGCCAATTTTAATATCCTATAGTGTTGTATATCCGTAGGAGATACGACCGTGTATGCCAGTAAATACAAAATGCCGTTCGGTACAAATTTCCAGTTATTTCGGGTAGGTGTTTGAAGATTGTTTATTGGCGTCGATGCAAAATTGAATGCTGGTGGTGTTGGATCAAATGATTGGAAGTTTAATCTAGTATTTAATTCAAGATTTAAGAGTGTGGACCGCTTTTTCTAATAATTTCAAATTTCAGATAAAAAATTCAATTACGATGTGCTGAATTGTTTTTATAAAAAAAACAGTGTTTGTATTCCTCTCTAATAGACTTCTTAAAAATATTTTTTTTTAACGAGAAGACGGAGTAATAAGCAATTAATACAATGATCAAGATCTCTTCGGAGAAGCCATCTCTCCAAGAAGTGCCTACGCATCCTGCTAACTTCAGTTTACCAATTGCGCCAGGAATTAAATAATACCAGTCATAATAATATATATCGTTTAACCATCCTAACGCCTACTATCATAAAGTGGGCCATGTGATTATCTGTCTTCTAAGATAAATGATAAATCTCTCTCTCTCTCTCTTCAATCGGTCCCTCACTGCTGAGGATCGTGACTCCGTTGGATTCCGTCAACTAGCTGTCTATATCGATCCCGTTTTGTAGCTTGGTGGAGTGCGTCGCTGACAGGTACCCTCAGTTCCTCCGCTATTTGGTCCGACCATCATTTGGGACTTCTACCCCTAGGCCTTTTTCCCTAGTATTTTACCGGTCACCACATGATAAATATACAAGCAAATTATGGAAATCGGAGGTAGATCATTGAGTTTCTCAGTTTCTGAAACCAGAGAGAGGAAACCAAGCTTAATTTTTTTTTTTTTTTACCTAAGCTGATAGCCTTGAGAGGCTATATCAGCGTAACCCTAACTTTTGTAGGTGAGCTCACGGGGCTCAAACCTGATGACGTTGCTAACACGAACCCTAGCAAGAGCCGTGCTTCGCAGAATCTACCACCGGATCGGAAACGCGACCCACTGAGAAGATCCGGCGAGAAACTCAGTGGGCTGTGTCTGAGAGTTAANTGCTTCGCAGAATCTACCACCGGATCGGAAACGCGACCCACTGAGAAGATCCGGCGAGAAACTCAGTGGGCTGTGTCTGAGAGTTAATTTACTCGTCGAGCCCTTCGTCGCAAGCGACGGGTTCGACGAGAACGGTGACCGGTGCTTGAAGTACCTAGAAGCACCGTTAGTGGATCGGGAGGATCCGAGATGACGTGTTTTGGGCGACTTCGACTGCTTTCCATTCTGTCCGCAGGATCGGGAATGTAGTTACCGGCGGTCACGATGAGAGGGTTCTCGTGTCGTGCCGCTTTATCGAAGTGGCGCACCAAGCTTCAAGCATGAGTGGTGTCATTTAAGCAATGCGTGTCACCTAAGGCTATTCAACAAAGTGCGATCAGACAGTTCATCATTTTTTTAATTACCTAAACATGCGAACCAGCTCATGGATACTTGGTTTTGAGTGGTTGAAGCGGTTGTAAGATCCTTGGATTAATTTTCCCGTGATCCAAAGCGAATTAGCTTTCCTTCGCGTTACCTAATCTTCATATTTCAATCTTTACGTATGGTACGTTGAGAATTCTTCTGTCTATTCCGAAGCTACAGCGGTGATGCAGAAAGCAAATTTCGCATACATTGATGCAAGTGAAATCTTTCTTCGTGTGGCATGTTTTAATATTCCCTGGTAGTCGATATTCGACTATAGTTAATTAAAATTATAAGTTCTTACACTATTATGATCCTATTATCAAAGACTATAGATAAGACTATAGACAAGAAGATATTTCTATAATTTCAAAATCGAAATCAGATTTCCCCAAGACTACATTTAACGTAAATATCATTATAGACAAATAATTTTTAATCTATTCTTAGTTTGACCACAGACTATAAGCAATAAGAAAAGTTTGACAACAAACAAATAGTATGCATACGTGTGTTAAATACATGGTAGTGTATGTAAGTTTTTTATTTATTGATTTAATGTATTTTTTATGCATAATTTAAAAAAAATATTAATATTTTGTACTCTTTCTCTATATTCTCTATAAGTGTGGAAAATTTCATACTCCTCCGTCCGCGCAATTTTCGTAAAAAGGGATACAAAGTTTTTGCTTCACGTATTAATATATAGATAAAAGCATTGAGAGCTATGACCTTGAAACAATTATTATTGTCTGTGAGCATCAGCACGTGAAACTGTAGCTATACGTAAGTATACATTACAAAACGTAACATTCAACGTCATCTACCTTGAACCGGCTCTAATAGTTTTACTACCACGCTCGTTGTGGACTGACTCGAAACTGGGTCATATTCATACAGATCCGTGAAACGACATCGAACTAGCTTCAAATTCACATCGGAGCGCTCCTCAAACTGTTTTTTGGTATCCTTTAATAAAGTAAATAATGAAAATAATAAATAGCTGGGATCAAATCAAGCACGGCCATCCGGACCCAATTTAGGATTCCCTGTGTTATGGGTACCTATTTTTTATTTCCATATGTTTAAATTATACATTATATAGACAGATATAACATATATATCACAGACAGAACAGAAAGACAAAGAGCAAAAAAATCTGTTCATCACATAATATCCGATGTGGGAATCGAACCCACGACCCCCGGCGCAACAGTCAAGGGCGCTAATTACTACACCACCGAGTCAGTAATTGAAAACAAATTTAACATTAAGTCCGTATGAAGACGATTTAATGACGCACAATATTTACTACTTCTATGAGTATAATACTTCCGGTGCCTTCCGTCTAATTATTAGTCGCATGTTTCGAGTCTTCTATATATTTATTATAAACATTTTGTTCAAAGTATCTTGTAAATGAATTCAGTCAAAATTGACTTCTAAGATGTTTTCGAATTGCATTTACGTCAATTTATTTACGTTAATTAAGGAAGATCGCATTGAGTTCTTGGACTTTTTGTTTTCCATACGCTTGGCGTGTTAAAACTATCTTCATTTTGCTATTTGTTAAATTCCACACGTCCGTTGTGTAACATGTGCTCATGATGAATTGCGCGAAGAAGGAGACGAAAGTTAAACAAACATTCCGTTCTTCTTACATAACATTCGATCGATATCGATTGTATGTACTAGTATGTCGTGCATATGAAAACTCAAAAGGAAAAGAACAATTTAGACGCAAATGAGCTCTCGGTCCCGGTTCGTCCAAATTAATAGTGTCTATGACTTCTAGGCCAATATATTTTATACTGATGATAGGGCCTCTTATGAATTTTCGTGATGCGCATGCAGTGCAACGTCATGCCGCGCGCTTATTCGCAAACACTACACCAGCGCAACGTGTGAATATGTTCAACGCGAGCTACATAGAAGGCGTAGTGGGGGTGTCAGGTTATTTTCGTTACGGAATTTATTGATTCAGTCGCCGCGCTCAAGGCCCACGATAGAAGCTATGCAATAGCTTAAAAATATGTGCAAGGCCATTTTTCAGTAGACTTTTAACCACAACTCAGTTTTGTGTTCACGATATAACGATGCCTGAAGGAATTCGAAATGCATTTTACGACGTCTGATCATATTTTAATAAATAAATAAAATAGTTATTCGAAAGATCCTTACTAAGTTAAAATTGCATTTTCTTCAGTGATATACTTAGTCAGCAATGTAAATAGATGATGACGAGTGATGATGATGATGATTAGTATAGTTTTACATTTTAGGGCTCACACAATATTTCTTTGCCTTCCGTGTTTTGTTATTCGTACGTTAATTACTTTGTTTTTAGCCAGGATAAAGCCACTACTATACTACCTATGTACTACCATTTACTAATATAATAGATACTTTATTTAAGTTAGGTCAAATGAACATCAAAAAGTCTCTTGCTTTAAAATCACTATTCTTTAAAAACTGGCGCTCTCATGTGTCCTGAGCATGTGCATTTTAAATTTTTTTCAATTTTATTCATTTTTGAAAAAAAATAATGTCATACTCTTTGGAACAAGAATACTTATTAATGCACTTCATGAGTCAATGTGAGCTCGTACCGTAGTTAAAACGTCAATGAACTTTTGACTGAATCGAGGAAGCAGGACTAAAAGGCAAGTCCACTGCCACTAGACAACGTGAAAAAGAGGTTGTTACCCCATAATAATAAGTTCCGCCCAAAGATAATATTACAATAAATTGAGTGCCACTGTACGTGATGCAAACATCATAAACCCAATCAATAAAATATTAATACATTTGACGATTCCGACTATTAAATGTGTTCACGCAATTTTATGCTTCATGGCTGAAACTTAAAGCAGCTTTTGGTGTACCGCAATCAGAAACTCGTTACGAAAACAATTGAGTATTACTGTTTGACGAAGCTTTATATGATTGAAGGTCGAATTTTGTCTGTGAGCTACCGTTTTTGATTTTGCTTTGATTCACAATAAATGAACTAGTAAATCACCGCGTTCGCTTCATTGATCAAGTGGTTCTTGATCTGGTATTAAAAGTTTAATACAGTCCTTAGGTATCGCAATGTTTTTGTTGCTTGAGTTATTTTCTCATTGTTCGTCTTTCAATGACCCTTCATAAACCGAAACGGATCATTTGGTAAGTAGCTGACCAAATCAGGCCTGTCACCCTGGGCGGCGCATCGGACAAACGCATAAATCCTGGAAGAATTAGGCGTCTCCTCAAGACTCTCCACCATTTGCTTACGTAGGATTTTAGAGTTTTTCGGCCACGTTGCCAAGAAAAAAGGTGACAATCTCGAAATACTTCTCATCACAGGCAAAGTGGAAGGAAAGAGGCCTAGGGGGCGTAGTCCCATGCGCTGGTCCGATCACATTAAGACGACTTTGGAATCCAGCATCAATGTCGCTATCCACTGCGCGGAGGACAGGAACATAGTCCTAACAAAAGTCACGACCCTCAGCACTGAGGAATACGACGCACGGAGGAGGAGGAGGACCAAATCATCTTTCAATATCAAGCCATTTCGAACCCAAATCTCGAAACTACTGTTGTATGCACGCAAGGGAAACAAACAGTTAACAACTCTATTCAAAATCATGACATAAACTACAACTAACTTACAACACTCCGTTGACAGCTTGAATTGTGAAACATTGTAGTACTCCAGCCAGTGATTGAATGGCCAGTCGCACTGATGTTGCAAGAGTATCGCAAAACACGTAAAGAAAGTAAAATAACATGAGATTTCTATATCGAATACCTTCATTAACGTTGATTGATTGATATATCCGGGGCAATTTTAGGTGTTATTTAGGTGGAGTTTGCCCAAACTTGGATCTATCCCGTATAGCTTACCTGACCTTGGTAACCAGTGATCGTGCAAGCCAAGACTTCTCCAGGCGATGGAAGGTTAGCGATGCGTGGTGAAATCGCGCGGAAAAGTGATATTACATAGTTATCACTGGTGGTAGGACCTCTTGGGAGTCCGCACGGGTAGGTACCACCACCCCGCCTATTTCCGCCGTGAAGCAGTAATGCGTTTCGGTTCGAAGGGTGGGGTAGCCGTCGTAACTATACTGAGACCTTAGAACTTATATCTCGAGGTGGGTGGCGCATTTACGTTGTAGATGTCTATGGGCTCCAGTAACCACTTAANGTAGGACCTCTTGGGAGTCCGCACGGGTAGGTACCACCACCCCGCCTATTTCCGCCGTGAAGCAGTAATGCGTTTCGGTTCGAAGGGTGGGGTAGCCGTCGTAACTATACTGAGACCTTAGAACTTATATCTCGAGGTGGGTGGCGCATTTACGTTGTAGATGTCTATGGGCTCCAGTAACCACTTAACATCAGGTGGGCTGTGAGGACGTCCATCCATCTAAGCAATAAAAAAAAAAGGCGAAAGGCGAAAGTTTGAATCGCATAATGTCATATTGTAACAATGGCTGTCCCGGACAAAAGACATAACTGTTGCATCTAGGGTCTACACTATCATTTCTGGTCATGCAAGTCATAGTCATAGGGCTAGAATCCAACGGGTAATAATATGTATAAGTGAAAAATCGATTCTAGGACCACCGTAATTGTAATCATTAAGGTTTCTCACAATTTACTCTGTAGGAGCCACTTAATACTAGACAGGTTATGATTTAATCTGCCTATCTACAGCAGTTAATAGTAGGAAAAGAACACTATACACGCGTGCTTGTTGAATAGATAAAAAAATATGGTAAATTTCTGTAAAATGAAGTTAAATTCTGGCAAGACTGCAGTAAAACCATGTTTGCCACGACTAACTTAACTCTGAGGGATATCTGTGATTCGATTCGACTAACCAATACGGGTCTCTGAATCCACAGTAGATTTCTAAGAGGGTATCTTGCAGTAATTTTTTTTTTCATTACATAGTATTGTGGCCGGTATTGAGTGTTATAGTTGTCTTACTCTTTGAGCGTGAACCGTCGATAGATCGACTCTCTATTAATGCGTATACCTTGCGGAGCGTCGGAATATCGACTATTTGCGCAATTTGATTATAGGTATTAGGTATCAACCGGTACGGATGTGACTTAGCGCGCGCATTTAGTATAACGTTTTTAATTAATTAATAACATTTATAAATAACCATTTAAAAATATTTTGGTGGGAATTTAGCATTTTTTTTTAAGCGAAACTTTTTTACAAGGTACTTTTGTTTAAATGATTTAGGAATTTTGCAAAGCTTATGAAAAGAATCTCATCAATAAAAAGGTCAAACGGTCATACTATAGAATTGACATTAGAACCCCTATCTCAAGGTAGGTCGTGGAATTTAGTTTGTTGATGTCTATGGACTCCGCTAACCACTGAACACCAACTGGAACGTGACATATTTCACGTATCTAACCAATAGAAGAAGAAAAAACTTCTATCCACTTCAGCTATAAATACATGTTTTTCTATAACAGGTTAATAATGTTAGTAGCTTTTTTTTGCTTATGTATGTGGACGAGCTTACGGCCCACCTGATGCTAAGTGTTTCGGGAGCCCATAGACATCTACAATGTAAATACCGACTCCTACCTTGTAATGAGTTCTAAAGTTTTTACAGCATAACGGCTGCCCCATCCTTCAAACCGAAACGCATTACTGTTTCACGGCAGATATAAGCAGGGTGGTAGTACCTAACCGTGCGGCCTCACAAGACGTTTTACCACTAGTAATTACGCAAATTATAATTTTGCGGGTTTGATTTTTATTACACGATGCTATTCCATCACCGGGGAAGTCAATCGTGAAGATTTTTCAAGTACGTATTTCATTAGAAAAATTGGTACATACTACCTGCGGGATTCGAACAGCGTTGTATCGCAAGATACGAATGCACCGGACGTCTTATCCTTTAGGCCACGATGACTTCAAATGAGGTATAGGTAATAAAGTACTTTTGGCCATGAGGCTCGCCAAAATATCATAATTATATCGCTACAACAAGCTTCATAAACCGACAACGAGGTCATTAATTAGACCTTAACCCTCAATCACAGCCGCTCCCGATTCACTGCGCAACTCATACATTTTGCACAAAACAAACGTTATGATGCGACCCAGGACCGCAGACCGCTCTTTAAATATGCTACTAAATTACTAGCCTATAAATAGCAGCGATTAAAATTGTAACTTATTTACTGTTAACGGGGAAGCCAAGTTCCCGAATTCTGTGGGAGTTTATTTTTATTTATGTACTAGCTGACCCGGCAGACTTCGTAGTGCCTCAATCGATAAATAAAAGACCTAAACTTTTGTATAAAGTAAACATAAAACAAACAAAAGGAATCCGTCCGACGGGGCACACATTAAAGGATAAACCAAATTGTTATTTTTATGTAATTCCGAGCATTTTCATATAATTCCGAGCATTTTCATGTTTATCTACCTTTTAAACCTTCTCTGGACTTTTACGAATAATTCAAGACCAAAATTAGCCAAATCGGTCCAGCCGTTCTCGAGTTTTAGCGAGACTAACGAACAGCATTTCATTTTTGTATATATAGATTTATAACTTTATATACTAGACAGTACTAAGGCGGACCTAATGCCATAGGCTTTCTCTTACAGTCTACCTTAGGGGGGTGCAGAGATGAATCTTGGTAGGTGTAGTGTGATAGTGATATTACATAAACATATGTGTATATTATATAACATACATAGTATTTATAGATACAGATACTCGTACTTAAATAAATACATATACATAAATATATACATATATAAATATATAAAAATAAATATTATCAAGCTATATTAGAGTTGAACCGCACGAACTCAAATCGTGCTTGAGCTTTCTTTCATTGAAACTACTAATGCTTTTTTGATATCGTCACAAGAAACATTCATATGTATTGTACAGTAAGGAACGAAATAAGTGCCTGAAGACTTACCTTCACCTTCCTTCCACTGCCTCGCGCTCCCTGGGCTCAGCGTCGTTTCCGGAGGTGGGACCGTCTGTCCCTTGACTGGTACACGATGAACAATTGTCGCTGGTTCTAATGGTTACGCGTGACTTGCGTTGGATAATTTCTGTTTTTTGTAATAAAGAATGTCTGCCGCGGAACGCGTGTGCTATGTGTACTATACGACGGCGATCTCTGCCCGTGGGCTTGGAGGGGTTGCTCAGCAAGCTTCTGGTTGCCTAGTCGGCCGTCTACAGGCAAGATCGAACCTTAGAGCATCTAGGTTAAGATTTGTGTTGTTTTGAAGAAGTATTGTCTAATACTCGATATTAATACAAATATAGAAACACGAAAAAATCTATTTCACGAAAAAAATATTTAAAATTCGTAGACAGTAGAAAAAAAAACGAAGACATATAAAGAAAAACGAATAAGAATATTCAAACGAAAGTGAAAAAGTTAAAGAACCTTTTGAAAATTTACTCATCATGTCCACGAGAACTACAAAGCAGGTCGTAGTCGAAAGGGCTGCAATATGTCCAGAAACAACGTCAACGATGCAATTTCAATTAAAAACTACTGCTGTACTGGCTTTGTACTCTAGAACTTCTGGGTGCTTCGATGGTCGTGAGAGGAGCGGTAAGCGTCACACGATAAATCTTCAAAATATATCATTAAAATCAATCGTCAGAAGATAATTCGACGTAGGAAAGCATATTTGCTGTAAGTAGACAAAATACCTAAAGTGACTTTTTAGTACCATTAGAATCAGAAAAAAAAGCCGCATCGAATGACCCGGGTCCTGTGTTTATACGATGAAAAAAAAATTACATACGCCGCTGAAAACGCCCGTACTTAATTTTTTTTTAGCAAGATTAAATGCTGTATGTACACCAAAATCTAGTCATTTTAGATATTTTGTACTTACAGCAAAAGAAAGACTGCATTTTTTGCTTTACAAATACTTACTTCTTCCCATTTAAAAACGCTAATGCTACTTACAGCATTTCTGCGGCGTGTGATTTTTACATTCCTTTACTTACAGCAAGTTTAGGGAATCTACAATTTTAGTTTTTGTTATTTACAGCAAATCGTCACGTATTTGCTTTAAAAGCTTACACCACATAATGCATTTTAAAAACCTGTGATTTTTTAGAAATTTGAGATAATGCATTTTGATAAATCATTTATCAATTCATTTTACCGTTACGCCATTGAAAAAATTATAGTACTTTGAAGTTGTGTCGGTGTTACCGCATCGCTAGCGGCTCCGCCCGCACCCTTCATTCCTTGTACGACATTCTGTTAATGTCCCATTATAAGCGTGGCATTTGATTTGAAACGTCGTGTGTGCTGAGTGTCCGTAATAAGTGGTGTGATTTAGATTGGACCTGAGTATTTTATAACGAAAACGTAAGTAAATTTCTGAATGATTATTATTAAGTGTCGATTAGTATTTACGTATTGTCTTTTAATCGAAACTATCTAATACAAGCAAAGAAATTTGTAATCTGCCATAATTGGGTTTAAGCTTTTTTTCTAGGTAGTTTCAAAGTATAAAAATGATCAATTTACTTGTCCTTCTACTGATTTTTTATGAATATCGTCACATCTGTAATCCCCCACGGAATAGGAACTTCACCGACTTATTTAGTCTCCAATGTGACTGGTGGCGAACCAACCAATATTCGGCGAGCACAAACCCGGTTACGAGCTGCAATTGAGGAAGTTTCACAACAGTAAAACCAAATATTACACTTTGCCATAGCCAGGAATCGAACCCGGAACCTCATGACCTATAATCAGCAATCACAATCACTAGGCCAACGAGGGTAACAAGATATTTTTTATTTTTTATAACTGCCTTGCCTATTTTAGATGGCGAAACGCAGGGAATGGATGGACGAATTGAGACCTCTTCAAGAAGACATTGTTAAAGAGAATTCAAGAAAAAACCTAAAATACAAATATTAAGCAACGAAATATACCTACAAGGCAATTTAATTCCTTCGAAATTGAACAACAAAAAAATAAAATCACAGACCGATGAATCTAATAATTTTTCGCAAAATAAATGCAATACGACACCTCGACATACAAGGAATTTGGAAGAGGACATGACTAGTAGCAAAGATTTGACTCCAACTTTTCGAAACCCAGAAAAATACATGACTGCAACCGACCACATACTAAGACAAATTTTACCGCCACCGCTTCAAGCTTCGGGCTTGACGGAAATCCCAACAGACTTGCATACAGATTGCGAAATCACCCACGAAACATGTATTAGTAAGCATGCTAAATTAGATTTTACTGTAACCATTGAGAATGAAGATGTTTTGGATGAAAGTATTCCACATTTAACAGCTTGTAAAGCCTATTTTCCAGTTGAGAATGATGGTAAGCAAATCAAAACCCAATGTCTCTATTCTATCCCAGAATTTGGTAGTGGTGTTGAGAGCAATATGGAACAGCCTCAAAGTAAATCACCAGCTACTGAGAAGAGAGCTATGATCGAAAGCAACGTAAAATTGATAGACCCTGAAAGTCTACCCTCCGGTCTTAGAGGATATGCAGCAATAGAGAGCCACGTGAAAACGCAACTTCAATGTCCGTCTCCAGTTCTTGATACAAGTGTTGCTACTCAAGGTAACGTGCTACAGTTTCGGTGTCCATCTCTAGTACCTTCAACGAGTTTTGCGATTGAGGGCCATGTAGTGCAGGTAACATCTTCAAGCTATTCTCTGGTTCCTGACATAAGTACTACTACAAATGGCGCTGTGCAGATGCAATTTATTTCTGAAAACAGTTCTGCAATTGAGAGCAATATAGCGTCAATAGAATCTCCAAGTCTATCAATGTTCCCTAGAACGAATGACAGCAACGTGGTGCAGATACAGTTTAGAAATAATTTATCATCCCCTGAAACAAACAAAATTCAGATAACAGAGAACAGAGGCACCAAAAGGATAAATCCTAAAATATGCAAGAAAAAACTAAATTTTGATAAATGTTATCTTGATTATGTGGACGATGCGGATACATTATTGTTAAATGAAGCTTTTCCATCAGATGACTCAACAGATTGGAGTGAAGTGGAAGAGTCATCTGACGAGATGGCAGATGGAGATCAACACACTAAAACTGCAAAAAGAAATAAGAACAAGCAAGGCAAACATAAAGACAAAATAAAAACAAAGAGAAATCATAGGCACATAAATATAGAAAAAAATAAAACAAAAGCATTGATTAAAAAAGAAAACGAAGAAGAAAAGAAAAAAGGGAAACAATATTTAACTAGAAAAGGAAAACCTATTGAGGAAAAAAAAATGAAACCAAACCCATGTACTGGCAAAAAATGTAGAAATAACTGTGAAAACATAACCGAAGAACGGCGTACAAACTTATTTAACTATTTCTGGAATCTTCAGTGTACGCAAAGGCGCAAAGATTGGATTGCTCAATGCTGTCATAAAAAAAGTGTTAAGAACCACACCTCACAAAATAGCGGAGTGTCCAGGCGGAGCATCACACATGAATATTTTATTAATGAAGGAGAAGGAAGGAGAAAGGTCTGCCAACAATTTCTGATCGCGACTCTCGATGTGACGCAGAGATTTATTTTGTATACACTGCAAAATTCAATAGATAATTTTTCCAAACTTGACGAAAGAGGTAAAAACGGTGGTCATAATAAAACATCACCGGAAGTCATCGCCAAAGCCAAATCTTTTGTTATGTCTTTGCCATTATTGCCCTCTCATTATTGTCGCAAAGATTCCACACGACTGTACCTGCCAGAAAATTTTAAAAACATGACTAACTTGTACAACATTTACAAAGAGCACTGCAACGATGAAAACGTAAAACCTATGTCTTTTAAAGTTTTTTCAAAATGGTTTCGTAGTACTTTCAATATTGGCTTCCATATCCCAAAAAAGGATAAATGTGTTCAGTGTATGGCCACAAAAACCTTCGAGGTGAAAACTGAAGAGGAAATGAATAAGTTAAACGAGCACATAAAAGAAAAAGAAGAATCATACAAACGATTTTTATGTCATCAGGATCTTAACAAGGCAGACAAAAGTGTTATCTGTGCCAGCTTTGACATGCAGAAAGTGCTTAATACTCCACACGGTGACAACATGGCCCTTTATTATAGCCGAAAAATATCAGTGTATAATTTCACAGTTTATGAAAGTAACACGCAGNATAAGTTAACCGAGCACATAAAAGAAAAAGAAGAATCATACAAACGATTTTTATGTCATCAGGATCTTAACAAGGCAGACAAAAGTGTTATCTGTGCCAGCTTTGACATGCAGAAAGTGCTTAATACTCCACACGGTGACAACATGGCCCTTTATTATAGCCGAAAAATATCAGTGTATAATTTCACAGTTTATGAAAGTAACACGCAGGTAGGGCTCTGTAATATATGGAATGAAACAGATGCCCATCGTGGAGCAAATGAGATATCGACATGCTTACTAAATTATATAATGGAAGTTGATTCTCAAGCTAAAGTTAAGACCTTATTATTGTATTCTGATTCCTGCTACGGACAAAACAAAAATAAGACCGTTTTATCTATGTTTCGCTTTGCATTATCTAGGTGTGCTAATCTTGAAGTTATTCAGATGAACTACTTGATCCCTGGCCATACATATATGCCTGTAGATAGCATGCATTCTGTGATAGAACGAGCAGTGAAGAATACAATAGTATGGGCTCCATCTCAATGGCCTACTATTGTAGGAATAGCCAGGAAGAACCCCTTTCCTTACAAAGTAACCACACTTGAAGGACCAAATTTTATGGGATTTGAAGAAATAACAAATAATACTTTTAAGAAAAACCAAAGAATTAATATTTCAAAGATGCATGTGGTTACATTTAAAAGGTGTAAACCAAATGTGATGTATGTGAAAAACTCAATGTTGCCACTAACTGAAACAATTGAAGTTCAATTGAGCAGCCTCAATAGTGCAATGCCGAAATCAAATTTATATTCGACTAAGTTACCAATATCCCAACAAAAATATAATGACTTAAAAAAATTAGTGGAGAAAAAAGTGATTCCAAATATGTACGCCAAAGAATATTTAGGTTTTAAGTACAGCTGTAAAACAAATGACTGTTTACCTGAAACCGATGAAGATGACTGAAAAAAAAAGTGAATGATTCGCGATAGCATAATTTTAACATCATTGGTTTATTTACTTTTCCTTAAATATGTTTTTGATTGGACACAATGTCTTCGTGTTAAGTTTCAATTATAATTGTATTTTGTTACATCTTTCNCCAAAGAATATTTAGGTTTTAAGTACAGCTGTAAAACAAATGACTGTTTACCTGAAACCGATGAAGATGACTGAAAAAAAAAGTGAATGATTCGCGATAGCATAATTTTAACATCATTGGTTTATTTACTTTTCCTTAAATATGTTTTTGATTGGACACAATGTCTTCGTGTTAAGTTTCAATTATAATTGTATTTTGTTACATCTTTCGTTCTAAAATAAGACAAATTGCCACTAAGTGTCTGTTTTTTACTTCTAAATAAATATTTTTTGATTGGATACAATGTTTTTATTTACATCTTGCGTTCCTAACTAGTGTTAGGGCCTTTGTTTTTATTTTGTATATTTTATTTTTTTATGTTTTATCTCTTATATATAAGAGAAAAATACCTTTTTAATTCATTGTATTGTTGAAGCGAAGTTCTGGCAGTATAATTAAGAGTTTAAAATTTTGTTTCAACAATTTAAATGACCATAATATTTTTTTTACCATTTACGACGTTTTATTTTAATCAAACAATACATTACCAACTGACCCACTGCATTTCTAGATCTAATCATAATTATAAATTTAATCTTACATCTTGAATTGCAGTACCCAAATAAATAAATTTACTGCATACAGCATATTTACCGCCTGTAAATTAATAATATTTCCATCTATGCGTACATTTTCCTTCCTTAGTTACAGCGTTTTAAAGGTATGTGATTTAAAAAACTGTTTGCTGTAACTAGCCAAACATGTACTTATAGTAACTTTGGATAAAAAGTTTACATTGCAAATGGTGACTGGCAGTTAAATAAACCTATGTTCCAAAAATGGTAGCAATATCATGGATAGGTCAGACACTATTAATTTTTTTCCGAAATTAATAAAGTTTTTTGGCTCTGCTGAACAATTGCAATATGTCTACTTACAGCAAATATGCTTTCATACGTCGATATATTTGAAAATAATAATTTCACATCAACCTTGAGGATTCATGAAGACACAATGCATCATAATTTATTGAAAGCACTATGTTTCCAGTATTGGAACAAAGATCCAGAAGAAACGTAATTTTTGCGATTGGGCCATAAATGCAATTATATCAGTTCTGCAAGGTGAAAAACTACCTAGAATTATTTGTAACTAGTGGACCCGGCGAACTTTGTTCCGTCACACGGTTTATTTCAAACACATCAACCAGTCTACTTCAAAATTCTTTTTTAAGAGATTTTATGACCTAAGGTAACTAAGACCTTTAAGTCATGTCTTATTTTACTTTATATTCTTAATTTTATGAAAAATGATAATATGGAGTGAAATGAAATGAAGATGATTAATTTGAAACATTAATCAACTGGGATGAAATTTAATGAAATGAGATGATATGGGATGAAATATAATCGCAGTAAAATGGTGGTCATTTACTGGGATTTTTTCAGTGGACTTTTTGGAGGAACCCGAAAAGGTACGTCCAGCAGCTTTGTTTCATTTTCCCAAATTTGTGCACTTTCACAGATATTAAACAGTTAATAAACCACCGTTATTACACATTTAAACCTGAAGAAACACTAAATAGACAAAATAAAACAAATCACACAACTTCACTCCTCGCGTTCCCGCCAAAAAGTCAACTTCAAAATTCTACTATAATTAACCATAGAATATATTACGTTTAGCTGTCAGTTGCGTTTTGTTATTTCATATCAGTTGCTTTTTGTTATACCACGTTTTATGTCACGTCCCATGGGAACGTGATAAAAAGTCCTATGTCCTTCTCCTGGTTCTAAGCTACCTCCTCACCAATTTTCAGCCAAATCAGTTCAGCCGTTCTTGAGTTATAAATAGTGTAACTAACGCGACTTTCTTATATGTATAACTATATATATAGATAATCTCATTCCTGGTCCATATGACTCTTTTAATTTGAGTATATTCGGAACTGAAAAGCGATAAGAGTTCAAAGTTCCACAGTATTAAATTAGGTTCAGATTTCTTAGCTGAAATCGTTAGAGGAATAGTCGAAAGGATACATTTTTAATTTTATCATTAGCACACAGATGTCCACTACTGGGCATAGGCCTCCCCGCCAGGGGTCCCTATAATGACCAGTTCTACGTAGCTTGCATCCAGCAGATTCCCTGGACCTTTAGTCAGTGGTCCGTCCACCTCGTGGAAGGCGTACCCACGCTGCATTTTGTTACAAAATTTTTACTTATATTGCTTTATTTAGATTTAAGGTTCTCATGTCTCAAGACCAATTTGGATTGAGGTATGATTTGGCTGCATATTGGCTATTCCATTTCAATTATGGCTCAAATGTCATCTACCTTTTTTTAATTGCTTAGATTGATGGACGAGCTTACAGCCCACCTGGCGTTAAGTAGTTACTGGAGCCCATAGACATCTACAACGTAAATGCGCCACCCACCTTGAGATATAACTTCTAAGACCTCAGTATAGTTACAACGGCTGCCCTACCCTTCAGACCTAAACGCATTAGTGCTTCAAGGCAGGAATAGGCAGGGCGCTGGTACCTACCCGCGCGGTCTCACAAGAGGCCCTACCACCTATTTCAGAAAAATAGGAAATATTTCCACACACACGTTCCAATAGTTTTTATTCGTCGTCTCGCTATTTCGATGCCAATGAATACGCTACCTTACATCATTTTGCTTGGTAGTTCTCTCTGGACGAACAATTAAGTTAAGTCAGTGTTGAAGTGACTTTACCGTTTCAATGGTCCATTGTGTTGCAATTAAATACAACTTCAACTTAATATTTACTATGGACTTAAAATAATTCGATACCTCAATGATAATTTAATGTGATCTGGTCATCTATAATCTGGCAAATGATTTATATGGTTTTACTGGTGGTAGGACGTCTTGTGAGTCCGCGCGGGTGGGTACCCCTTGCCTATTTCTGTCGTGAAGCAGTAATGCGTTTCGGTTTGAAGGGTGGGACAGCCGTTGTAACTATACTTGAGACCTTAGAACTTATATTTCAAGGTGGGTGGCGCATTTACGTTGTGGATGTCTATGGGCTCCAGTAACCACTTAACACCAGATGGGCTGTGAGCTCGTCCACATATCTAAGCAATAAAAAATAAAAAGTAAATGCTTTGTCAGTGAACCAACGGTCCAAGCGTTGATGTTTTTGAACTACCAATAACAATATGCAAGATTACTTCATAATATTAAAATTAGATTGATTTAAATTAGCTTCATATTGATTTTGTTTATCAGTACACAACGTTACACTACTTTGTTACCCAAATTTATGCGTTGGAATAATGTGGAATTGTTAACATCGGGCCATTAGCAATCTCTTAAGTGGTAATCCTTAGATTAATAGTCACTAAAACTGGGATAAAGATAGTGTCGGTGCCCGTAGGACGTCTAGGTCGAATTTTATCGTTAAAATTGTAATCACACTTGTAAAATCGTCTACAGCACTTTTTACGGTTACAATGAGTCAGAGAAACAATCCAATCAAACTTTTTGAATATTTCTCCCTTTATCAAGCAAATGTGGATTTTTGTTTTAAATGTATTTCTTTAAAATATACACAATTATTAGAAATTATTATAATTTTAGTACACATGTACTGAATGATTAGTTTAAAAAGTTAATTGAAGAATTGAATATTTTCGTAATAAAATATGAATACTTCCGTATTTGCGAAAATAGGGTATTTTACAATCACCTATTATACAATTACAATACTAAATTAGCGAATCTAGAATTGTCATCTACGCATCTAAGCTATCTAAGCACTAAGGCCAAAACCTAAACGGCTGAACGCACGAAATTGCGGACAAAATTTCCCGAAAAATCACAACCCTAATATATTACAGAAAACATGTTGCCAATTGCGAAATTGGTTCGGTAACTTTCTTGAACTTACACCGATGCCGGGGCTCAACCGTTCGACACTTACACGAAGCCATAAAATGTTGGACTTAGAATTTTGTACCTTCCATACTGAAAATGGCCAAGAATAGAGAAAACGTTTTCACGGAGCATATGTCGAGCTATTGGCATCGTTCCACTGATTTTGCTGCTCCACTGTGGTGCAGTTTGTCTCTTGTCTTGCTTTACAAAGTCGGAAAACAATTGGAGGCTTTTCATTGCTGCTTTTCATTGCTCTAAGTATAATCATTAATGACGAACTAGGTTAACGCTACGGTGAAATTAATGGATAACAAAAATGGTTTTTCAGAGCCATAATCTCAATTAAAATATGAGTTGTCTCTGAGGTAGGTTGTTGGTTTGTCAAACAGAAGACAAGATCCAAGACCGGAACATAACATACAATTATTTTGATTTAAACTCAAAGTTAAGTAATTTTAATCTATTCACGAGTGCTGAATGCTATTTTTAATGTAATAAACCTAAGATTTTCGATTGTATTAGTGCTTGCTCGTATGTAACCGACTGGGGACTATCGACCGTGCAAATACCAATCGATGTCTTTTTACGATACTGTTTACCAACGTGCACATTGCCCCGTTGATAATATTTGTATTTAGTGACCCTAGCTTCTATACCCAGACTGGAAACCGTATTCTTGAAGTTTGAGTGTCATTGTTCTGGTCCTGTACCCAGATAATCACGTCACCTATAATATTTGAGCAACTCCCAAGTTTGGGTCATTTCTACGGAAGCTTTTAGAATGTCTTCTTTAAGATTCTTACTTAAATACATAAGCTCACTATTTACCTGATTTAAAGTGAATATCAGACTCTATAGGCACCATAACGTGAATACTGTCACTCGCCTTAAGGCATGAAATCTCAGTTATCTCACTAACGTTTGTCTCATTCTGCTTACTTGAATGTACAACTGCTTCGCAGCGGCAATAGGCAGGTTGGTGGTACTTATTTATATGGGTTTACATTCTAGTATAATACAGTATAATAGTATAATACTCATATAATGCTGCTGCCCAAACTCCAGTCAGTGTTTTAGACTCCTTTTACAAAACTCGCTGAAGGAGATGGCGTGATGCTATTTTAGATCAATACTACAAAACGATAATTTAAATCATATCGTAACATCACAGCGAGCTTTTAATTTTTTGTCATATTAAAAAACAGCAATGGTAAGTGAATCAAACGATATTCTCATTCAAATGCAGATCGAGTCAAACGGCAGCAAAATCGATCTAAACGAAACACTTCGAGCCTTTTCAGGTTTAAGCGAATCCATAGGTTATATCTGAATTAGCTTTTTAATCATTTCAATTGATGTGTAGACAGGACTTAGTAAGGTATGCCTGGGCGCTGTTTGTTTTGCGTTTAATATAATAAATTTAATTTTAGTTGTGATAGGCCATATTGGAAGACCGTACTAAGCATTAGGTCAAAATTTCTATAATATTTCTATAACTAGTAAGCTTAGTAAAATTTGCAGGTTTCATTTTTTTTAATAATAATAATAATAATAATGTTTTTATTTCAAGTATCCATGACTCATATAAATTGTTAATCACAATGAATTACTGTGGTAACATCCCATGGGAGATGGCACCACAGCGACCCATGTATATACAGTCCAGCCTGCTTGCGATTATGCTCAGGATACTGTTGGAGCTGGCCCTCACTCTGTTTACCAGAGATGCACACCTCTTACGCATGGTAGCGTAAAAACAATCTATGTGCGCGTCTGCAAACATCCCTGATGCGCTACAAAAGCGGGGCAGCACCACCAGCACCCTAAACGCGTTATTGTATTGAACACGGAGAGCATTGTACGATCTTTGAGTATATCCAGCCCACAAGCTGCACGTGTAAAAGTTAGTACAGTAGGCCCTAAAGAGGGTGACCTTGACTTTAAGTGAACACCGTGCAAACCTGCGAGCTATCATGTTTGCTCTAACCGACAACGCTCTCCGCTCTCGTTCAATATCTTCATCATCTTTGAGATCAGGGGTCAACACATGGCCGAGATATTTAAATTTATAAACTCTTGTCAATGGCGTTCCGTTGAGTACTACGGGAGGTATTTTATCATGCGTCCCACCCCTGGTCTCAAAGACCATGATCTCCGACTTTTTACAGTTGTACACCAAACCGTGTGATTTGGCGTATCCCTCACACAAAGAAACAAGTTGCCTTAGGCCACAGATAGACGCGCTCAGCAGCACCATATCGTCTGCGTAGCTGATGTTGTTTACGCACACCCCGTCTATGAAACAACCAATCCTGGTCCTACTGAGCTCGCCGATCAGCTCGTTCATATACAGGTTGAAGAGCGTAGGCGAACTCAACCCGCCTTGTCTCACCCCGCACTCCAACCTATATGGAAGAGACAAAGCCCCAGCCCATCGCACATTGTTGATCTGGTTCCCATACCAAAACTTTAGAATGTTATTTATTTCCGTGGGTAGTTTAATATTTTCCAACTTTTTCCACAAGAGGTCATAGGAAACCAAATCAAACGCCTTGGACAGATCAAGAAAGCAGGCATAAACAGGTGTTCCTCGCCGCGTGTAGTATTTGACAGCATGCTTAAGACTTAAGATTGCACTCTCTGTCGACAAACCTGAACGGAATCCGAATTGGTTATCATGAAGATTTACATATTTATTTAGTTTAAAGTTAAGCATGCTGTCCAACACTTTGGATATAACAGTAGCTAGTGAGATAGGCCTATAGTTACTGCTATCTGCAAGGTCTCCAGTCTTATTTTTAGCTATTGGTACAACTACTGTCCGTATCATTTCCCTTGGCAAATAACTATGACCCACACAAATGTTATACAGCATTAATACCTTTTAATTTCGTAATATCTGTTTGATTATAATTTAGCTGGGTGGCTTATGGTCCACCCGGTGGTAGATAGTTAGCGGAGCCCATAGACATAATCACAATGTGAATGTCGTAAGCCAAAATGATTTTTTGTCCTAAATGTAATGGGTATTCTATCTTTCAACCGCAACGCATTACTGCTTCGCAACATAGTCAGGGTATGCGGACTATGCGGACTCACAAGATATACTGCCACAAGTAAATGCAATTCCATGAAAGTCGTTCATAGCCACCTATTAACTAACTGATCTCGAGTTGATTGAGTATCTTCTAGAAACAAAAAGAATACAAGTCAATTTCTAAATCTATTTCCATCGATAATATTTGCCTATCCGCAAAAACAACACGGTTGTTTGTCTCGCCTGTTTGTTGATGCCATAAAAGAGTGCGATCGTAATTAATGAAACGTGTCGCAATAAATTCTGAATTAAAACAGTTATAGCCATTGTCTGTGAGAGAATCGGGTCAAGGGAATTCCGACTTTGATTCTATGAAGCTACCGTTGTAGTGATTTATTATTAAAAATTATTTTGAATTAGTTCATTTGTTTTTCAGTTTCCTCGTGAACTTCTTCACGAACTATGAAATACTATTAAAATTTAATGCCATTGATTACATAATTAAATAATATATATACGGAATAATACAGAAATAAAAGTAAGGTACTTTTTTTTCGAATTGTAGACTTCAAACTAACGAAAAGATTTTTATTTATTAACCTATTATTAACCTCTTCAGGGATTCGTTTTTTATAGTACAAAAACATTAATTTAATTTAATTTGTGAATTGTTCTGATTTGTTCATTTATATTGAAAAACGACTCAATAATTAAAAAAAAAGTTAACAAAGATAGGGATCATTTAAAAAAAAAGAATCACATCCACATAATATGTACCTGGCCATTTAGCGTAATATTAAACATCTAAAGAATTAAAAACAAAAACAACAAACCTACACATATATGCCAATTTCTGTGAACAGGCTACAAAACAGTATTTAGCTTAATGTATCTGCATCGATATTAGAACATTTATCATTGAGTCAATGGCATATAGAAAGAGCTACGCAAGTAACAAAATATCGGAGACTTCGGCTTCTCCATCTATCAATATTATTACCTCCAACAGTCTTAGATCCATATTTACGAGGGTGCTTTTGACAGAAATTGATATATCCGTTCCAGGCACAATAGGATTATGGTCTTTTTTTTTTTTTTTTGGGAAACCCTAAACGGTTGTTCGAGCATATTTCGATTTGGTTGATTTCTTGTACAGCAATTGTGAACATGGAAATATTTGTAATGTAGGTAACAAGTATATGTATTTGAATAGAGGTAAATTTGTAAGCTTCTTATCCTGGAATTGTCTATATATCGTGTTGCGAATAAGTCTGATGATTTTCCGACGTTATCTACTGTCAGTTTTCCACCACGGCAAAGATTTCAGCAGTGACATGAAAGGTGGTCTACAATGTTTTCCAGACCTCAAACTCGGACCATACTGAATTTCAGAAATCGGTTTACTGGTAACAGATAAATAAAGCCACTTTCGTATTCATAATATTAGTATAGATAATGGATTATTATTCGTGAATCTAATTCATTCTCAGCTGTCTGAAAACCTTATTCACCCAGCCCATAATATGAAGTGCCATTATTTATTATTCATTAATTTATTATGTATATTTTAACCATTTTATTAATAAAAGTCAATACCAGATTTCACGCGTACTTTTAAATCGAGCATTAAATAAAAAGCACTTTAGTAATTAAGGTAATTTATATTCCAGGAATGGCATAATCACAAAAAAATTGTGTTAAATCGTGAACAATTAAAAATAAGTTTACATTCATAATGTACTAATATAATTGGACACATGGATAACAGGACCACTTAGAGCACGTTCTCATATATCAGTAAGAGCTTACATATCAGTTATAATCAATTCTAATCCATCAAACGATATCATCCAATTAACTAATCCAATAAAGCCGTAACGAAATTCCATCAAAAACCTCTTCCCCGAACTGCAACATCTTCCCAAAAATTACAAGTAAAACGTAATGAAACTCGTGTGCCAAGGATCTAGCTCCAAGGTCGCAGCCCGTATAATCTCTGGGAGACAACGGTATTTGTGTTGGTGGCCGGATCGCCATTACAACTCTGGGAAAATTTCCGTGTTTGCGCAGACACGAGAGTTCTCGTTTTGAGGACTTCGGATTAGCCACTCGCTTCGGAGAGTACTTTATAGTTGAAAGTTACATAAACTGTTTCCAGACTGAGCATGAACTGAGGTGAATTGTGAAGGTGAAGAAAATATTGAAGGATTTAAAGAAAATGCCTTTGTAGATATATTAATGTCAGTGTAGCAGTAAGCGCAGAATTATGAAACTTTTATTCAGTTTTTAACAATCCTTAAATAAATTATCTCTACTATTATCTTCTAGATAGCTAGCTTTATACTGACAAGAAGAAATATAATCTACTTAAAGTTAAGAAGACAGCTTCATCAACTTACATGACTACGTCAAACATACTCAACTGATTCACGAAAATTGAATTATACTAGGATACAGATATAGATATGGTATCAGATATACCTAAACGAGTATGAAATAAATTAAGCTAATTATATTATATTATGTCTGTCTTTTCTGTAACAAATTATTATTTCTTTTATTTTGTTCCGGGCTGTCGATAAATTTGACCAGCACATGCTTTAGGCAGTGGCTTAGCTCTACCCTGGCATAGCTGACGTCCATGAACCACTCATTACCCAATGGACCGTATGGTGGTAAGGGCAATTAAAAATATATATAAGTTGTGAGCTGTGGCCATTTGTATAAAAAACATGTATTAACATCAAATACTAAAGCCTTACTGGGAATACTGCTGACACCGTAACCAAAGACTATACCCGTTAAGTGAGCACTTTAGTTGAGTCTTCTTAAATTACTACTGAAGAAAAAATGCTCACTCAATTAAGAAAAGAATTCTAGTTTCACTATGGAAACTGAGGTTGATTGATTTACGCACGTATCTTTTAACGCAGGCGATTTGGCTGGTGATCTGACCTACCTTAAGGGCTAGTGTTTCATATTGATGAAATTAGTTATATCGGGTACGTATAGGCGTCATTTGAATAAAGACGATGTCTGTGTATTCCAAAATGCTCACCAAAAATCTCTCTCTAATATGTGTTGAATAGTGATGTTTGAAACTGATTTTTTTTTAGACTAGTTTCCTATAGAAATCGATATGTGTATCTCTAACTATCTTGAGTATATGTGGTTTACTTGTGATTTCATTTCACCATACATTTACATGTCAAAGCCTCCGTTTGTCGAAAAGTCCACGCGATTTAACTGTCAAACATTGATTCCACGCGAAAAACCTTTCCCGAAGTGACAACAACAGTTACGTTTCAATTAAATCCGATATCCCGAACAAATACACAAATAATCAAAATTTTGATAACACAAACCACGAATTTTGGTGAACACATTACGTACATATATGAGTTTCGACGAATTTCAAAACCGGTACGTGTGAGGTATTAGTGACGGCACCGAGCCACAAGCGTGCTCCAAACTCGGAGGTCCCTCTACAAATTCACTCATTTATCAAAGTTTACTTAACGTAGGCGTATGTTGTAACTAAGCACAATTCTACAGCCCCAGACTCCCGCCCAAAGAGCTCCCAGTATGAGGCGACCGATATTAAACATGCATTACCCACTAAGAATATTCATGAGGCCAAACCACTATGTAAACTGCGCATTGCTTAGGAACACTTCACATTTGTAGCGATAATACGGGGTTTCGGAACTGTTTTGAATACTTGGTTAGTTCTCAAACAATGATTTACATGATATTTGATAGGTTGGGTTATAATACCGAAATCTTTATGCTAAGGAAAAGGAGACAAAATTGATTAATAAGAAGGCCTTAATTAGACGACATTTATATAATTGGAAGTCATACTTTTGTTTCATTTTAACAATATGGTGATAAATCTCTGTTCTCTGGGCTTCTATTCTGGGTTTCCGTTTGTTTTTTGTTAAACAATTGTTAAACTCAACCACTGTAATCTTTACAACGCTAAGGGAACTCATAATACAACATTAATATGCTAAATTCATTAGTAATTAAGACAATACCCTCTATAATATGCTACCCAAGAACGCTGAGTTACTTTATTCATGTTGCCCATCAACAACAAATTCGACAAACTGGCCATGTTGAGCAAAGAAGATGGAAATAGGCTTTGTGGTCAATCACCTAGCCGTTGGTGTGGGCAAATAACCGCACTTAATAGCTTCTGATCTCAGTCCTTTTACTTTCAACAACCGAAACAACTAGAGGCATTTAACTCAAAGATGGACGAAAATTCAAGCTAAGAATGACGATCTTCAGAAATAAAAAATAAGAACAACAAGAAAAAGCTTTCAAAACATATTAAATTTGTGCGCTTAAGTTGCAAGTCAGTAACTCTAAATTTCGCCCCTACGTCTGCCAAATTTTATAAGTAAAATAAAAATTTATTCTTCATACTTCCAAAAACATCGGGTTATTAGATATTCGTCGAACGAATAGCCATCAGGGAAAATGTATCGTACGTGATCTCTTGTCGAAATCTCTAAGCTGAATGCAAACATAATCGATTCGCTTCTCATGTAGTGTTGAGAGTAAGCGAGACATATAATGATATATCATAAATATCAGACAATGGTATTTTTTAAGTTGATGGATATTGGTTGTTTTTTTGTATGTGTACTGGACATTTAAGTAAATGTTCCCAATCTCTGATTTGCGAACTTTCGTTAGATTGGTTAACTAAGCCACACTTTTGCCAAGATGGATGCAATCAGCGGATGGTACTTATTTGACTTACCATAATCAAAAATATTACACGTTTTTTTCTTGTTTGTCTAACAAATCTTCCAGGGAAAATGTTTATAGTTTTCTTCAACTGACAAAAAACAAAAATATTATCTTTTGGTTTGTTTATTTACGTTCTGTTTTACCCACGCGTTGCTAACTCAATTGAGTCGAAACTTTGTACGGTTATTGTTGGTGGTTCTAGGAAGGATTCTGGTTTATGGCGAAATAGGGTGTGCGAGTTCAAGGAATGAATGTACATCCAATATTTATTAAAATAACATTTTCTTCGATTTTCGCGGACCGTACAAATAATCTATATATATAAAAATGAATTGCTGTTCGTTAGTCTCGCTAAAACTCGAGAACGGCTGGACCGATTTAGCTAATTTTGGTCATGAATTATTTGTGGAAGTCCAGAGAAGGTTTAAAAGGTAAATAAATGAATGAAAATGTTCGGAATTAAATAAAAATAACAATTTTGTTTTTTCTTTGATATGTCGCCCGTCGGACGGATTTTTTTGGTTATTTTAAGTTTATTTTACACAAAAGCTTAGGTCTTTTATTTATCGACTGAGGCACTAGGAAGTCTGCCGGATCAGCTAGTTTAAAATAATTTAAACCTTTAGGACTGTGACCGTTCGTGACCTCGAACACGGCTTAGTATTAAAAAAATCAAGAATAATCTAAGGACAGCAAAAAAATCGGGATTAAATAGTAAAAGTGGTTTTAATTATGGCGATTATTTCGGAAACTATTTCACATATATTAAAAGCCTGTTGGATCCTCTATTCGATTTGGACCAATACAAAAGTTTATTGCTTCACCCAAACTCCGATTTTAATTCCGTCTTTCATATAGCAAGTAAATAAAACATACACTTTCTATTTATAAAATTTCTTTCTTTCTATTTATTTCTTTCTTTTTCTTTCATCTTCTGAGTTATATACCACATAATTTACTACATCTGTCCGCCGCAACGCAATAGGGTAATTGTTCTCATTTCTCGCGCTTAAAATAAAACTATATGTCAAACATACATTCGGCGTCTCTGGTACCATCACTCCACTTCACTCTTACTCAGTCATGCTCCATATCTGTCGTTCAACCATATGTTACGCGCTGGGGTTTGGGATAAATAAAACTTGCACGAAGGTACAAACTAAAACTCTATTTAAAACTTAGAACACTTTACAATTCGTAATGAAACTCTTCCTCTTCGCTTCTGGTGATCCGTTTACTGTTTCGCTTCGAATAGATCCGATTACTAACTGCCTTCGTGTCATCTCTGCAACACTTTTATAGTCGATACGACATCTCTACAATTATCGAGAACATTTCTGATAGGTCGAGTGGTTTCGATATGTGTTTCCGGTATTTGATAATTGATTAACTGATTAATTGTTGTACTTCTCGAGCATTCTCGATTCACTAGTTCTTTAGATTTTCGTTTCTGCTATTCGACGATAGATGGCGTTGCTCTTACCGGCGTTACACATAAATTGCGTTCCTATAGTCCATTCACCATATCGTATTGATAATGATCCGATATTGACGGATAAGATATGGTCACTTAAAGACGGACATGAAAATAAACATATGTTGAGATTATTTTACAAAAAGAAGATAGAGAAGATAGGATACGTAATAGTAGGGGATATATATCTTAATCTGACGCGCTCGAGTATTTCAAAATGGCGATTTTTTTTGCACATAATAATAATTAATGGCCACGAGTTTGCGTCACATCGAAATCGTCAGATTATTGAATGAGAGCTTTTTTTAGGTTCACTTAACACCCCCTTAGAAAATCTGACGCGCTCGGTTAAATTTTTCTTTTTTCATTTTCAACCCTTACGTACGACCACCCCCACCATGCAAACGATCAGATTAACATTCATACATTATTAAAAATACGTAGGACATTGATGCTATCAATATCTGACGCGCTCGATTATGTCCATGCAACAGTATTTTTTTACATTTTTGTAAATCTATAGTCGCTCCCCCCACCACGGAAAACGTATGCATTATATAACATTTTTTTCTTCTTATCATCTAAGCTTTGCATCCCAATAGGTCTCTATGACGCTCGAGTAAATCCCCATTTAGCATCGTGGGCTCCCCTACTATAAGAAGATAGATAGAAAAGAGATAATCCAAACTACCAGCCAAAAAAATTTTTTTTTATTGCATATGTGGGTAGACGATCTCACCGCCTACCTGGTGTTAAGTGATTACTGGAGCACATAGACATCTACAACGTAAATGCGCCACCCACCTTGAGATATAAGTTCTAAAGTCTCAAGTATAGTTATGTGGCGGGTAGCCATCATACAACGCAAGATAATTGACAGATGCCTGAATCTCGCTTACGACATTTTCAAGATAAAGCTCATATATACAAGTTCCGAACAAAAACATTCGGACCGTCGGTCTACCGAGCAATATCACCCGCTCGGTGGAAGATCTTCCCTTAGTCGTAAACCGTCCAAACTGGTGGCCCCGACGTGATGTGAACAGGCAACCTTCTGATTCATCTTCAGCGCATCAAGAACTTCGGCTACCACAATCCCCGCATTCTCGCAGATAAAAACAAGTCATCGACAGTCGTCCCACTGCAAGCCAGCATCGCAGCCTCAACAGGACCTTCGCAGCCGACTCACCGCGCTTCCTGGTCCTACGGCACGCACCTACACTGCCTCATCGCGCAGCATTCAAGCTCAGTTTCGACTCACCGCAAACTTCGAACAGCACTGGCACTTGCAAGCTAATCTCAGCACGGACAACGCTAACTAAATGACACGACCTCCAGTCTCGGAGGGGAGTGATGTGGCGGGTAGCCATTGTACAACGCAAGATAATTGACAGATGCCTGAATCTCGCTTACGACATTTTCAAGATAAAGCGCATATATACAACTTCCGAACAACAACATTCGGACCGTCGGTCTACCGAGCAAATATCACCCGCTCGGTGGAAGATCTTCCTACGTATACGACAAAGGGAACCGTTGTTGCAGCCGTTGTAACTGTAGAGTTACGGCTGCCCCATCCTTCAAATTAAAACGCATTACTGCTTCACGGCAGAAACAGACAGGGTGGTGGTACTTACCCGCGCGAACTCACAAGAGGTCCTACCACCACTAAAAACGAATTGTAAAGTGTTCTACCACCAGTAATTACGCAAATTATAATTTTGTGTGTTTGATTTTTATTACACGATGTTATTCTTTTGCAATAATGCGTTTCGGTTTGAAGGGTGGGGCAGCCGTTGTAACTATACTTTGATCTTAGAACTTATATCTCAAGGTGTGTGGCGCATTTACGCTGTAGATGTCTATGGGCTCCAGTAACCACTTAACACCAGGTGGGCTGTGAGCTCGTCCACACATCTAAGAAATAAAAAATAAAAAAAATCGATAATTAGACACGGAGGTAGAAAAACAAAATCTTTTCTACAACGACGGTAGTAGGCAATATAATTATTTGATTATAATTAACTAGCGGCCCGCTCCGACTCCGCTCGGGTCTTTAACAAACATTTCAACGATATTTGAGGTTGTTTTATTTCTTTAAATAAAATAATACTTATTGCGGCATAACTATAATAGTTAGACACATGCTGTCGCTTTTTGTAAATAATAATGTGTTATACAAAGTCGCAGTACGTTATTTTATTCTATCATCAATAGTTGTCGGAGGGCACGCGATGTAAAGAATATTTTAGGTAATTTTTTTACACATTGCGTTACATTATTAGAGTTTTAGTAAGGATCCCTAATTTTTTTCAAAAAAGATTATAGCCTATGTCACTCAGGAATAGTGTACATAGGCGGCACTGAAAATTTCGGGAATTAACGAAGTGACACAACATTACTATTTAAAAATGTATTTATTGCTTTTCGAAGTATTCTCCGCGAAATTTGACACATTTTTCCATACGATGGAACCAATCATTGAAGCAACCATTCCATTTGGAAGTTGGGGTCTCCAAAACGGCCGTTTTGTAGGCGTCCACAGCTCCTTCATTCAGGTGATGAAAATCTCTGTCCACGCAATTTATTCTTTATTTTAGGGAAAGTATAGAAATCATTAGGGCTTAGGTCGGGGCTGTACGGCGGATGGTCTAATAATTCTATGTTTTATTGGTCTAAAAACTCTTTTGTTCTGTGCGCGGTGTGAGAACTCGCATTGTCGTGATGGAGGATGATGCGGCGGTTGCAGTTCTCTTTACGGAGTTCAGAAACGACCTGTGGCAAACAAATGCTTGCATACCATTCTGCATTAACCGTTCTTTGTCCCTCGAGAGGAATAGTCGTAACATGGCCGGTTTTGGAGACAAACGTGGCCACCATTTTTTTGCAACACTCCGTGAACGAACAATTTTTGTTGGCTTTAACTCATTTTCGAACACCCACCACTCGTGACTGGTTTTTTGTTTCGGGTTCGTACGCGTATATCCAGGATTCGTCACCTGATACAATGTTGTATACAGCATTTGAGGATCCTGTAAGGAATCTTTCGAGAGTTCTGACGCACCAAGTAACGCGAGCCGCTTTTTGCTCTTCACAGAGCGAATGCGGTATCCATCGGGAAAACAACTTTTTTACACCTAATTGTTCATGCAAGATTATTTGTATTTGACTCATGCCAATGTCTAAAGTTGCCTGAATTTCGCGGTATGTCACATGTCGATCTTCCTCAATCAGCTTACGCACAGCATCAACGTTTTCTTGGGTGACTGCAGTTTTTGGACGACCTTGACGGGGATCATCACTGAGCTTGACACGCCCACGTTGAAACTCAGCAAACCAGCGATAAATTATGGTTTTGGATGGGGCTTCATCACCAAATGCAGAAATCATCCGGTCAACACACTGTTTTTGTGTTAAACCACTTCGAAAGTCATAATAAATCATCGCTCTTGAATTTTCTCGAGTCAATTCCATTTTCTCAACGACTGAACAAGTTTGACAAAACCTCGTGACAAGACCGAGAATCTTTTTTTAAATAAATAAATGGTATTCGATTTTTAAAACCAAGGAGTTTTCAATTAAAAAGATTTTAATATGATAGGAACAGTGGAAATATTCCATTCCCGATACTTTTAGTGCAGCCCTCGTACGAATGCACCGGACGTCTTATCCTTTAGGCCACGACGACTTCAAAATGAAATGAAATAGACACAATATTCAACCAAAAATTGCTGGCGCTTTTAAAATATTGAAAAAATTCATAATGACCTGAGACCGAAGAAGTCAGGTGTGATGCGTTTTGAAAGTTGATTATGCGCCTTGGTTTCTCTCGTTAAATAAAAATTAAAAACTTTTAAATGATAATCAAAACACATGTGTCACCACATTAATTATATTTAGCTATAGGTAGTTTTCCAATTACAGAGCAAAATGCGACTCAGTGACGCACAATGCCGAATTATGCTGAAGCTTAACTGGAACGTGAATTAGTTTTCAAATGCATCAGCAGAGTGCGCTAAGTTAGCACAGTTTTAATTAACATTGATTATTTCTAAGAAACTACGACGAAACGAAAGCCTAACAATTTTTTTCAACATTAAATAAAACACATATCGAAACTACTCGACCTATCAGAAAAGTTCTCGTATAATCAAAATTTCGATCAATGCCAACTTAAAGAAAAAACACTTGTAAATTTTCTGTCACTGAGTCGGTATCGATTGCGAGTATCACGCGAGAGCAGTACTTTTGAGAGTGCTCGATTGTGCGAAGCGTTGCTGTAGTTGGAACATTCAACGTTGAGCATTATGCCGCATAATGCGCTCTTGTGCTGTAATTGGAAAACTACCCTAGTCACAGAAGTAGTGTGTAACAAAAATAATTTGGATAAATTTTGGGTGTATTACCAATTTAAATTTTTTTTTTCATTGCTTGTAAGCTGTCTTAATCAGGTACATATGAATCTGCAAACCTAAAAATTCCGTAGCAACTATCGTAATAAATAAACAAAAAAACCGGCACATATTATTCATAAAGTACAAAAACTACTGACAAACATTGAGTAACACCATCCCAAAACGCAAGCCATTGCAATACCATTCTAATGTCTTGGAGATAAGAGCGAGGGTCCCGAAGTAGCCAAGCTCTGGTTATGGTGTTAAGCAGTGATAAATAAGTGAGTCGACATTGAATGATCACAAGGTACATTTGCAAGGGTCTGGACGACCTCGCTCGGATTTGTGTGACTTACATAGCGCACAAAATATTGTCTTGTGATATAAAATAGTGACGTTTGTATAAGGATGATGTCATTTTTGCAGCTGCTGTATAATTTTCTTTTGGATGGGACACAATAGAATTGAAATATGAGGTAAATAAGTCGTCAAAAAGAGTGCAGAGATCTGACTATAACGAAAGAGGAAGGTTCGTTGTTCTTAACTGTAACTGCGACAAATAAAGTGTAATTTCTTGACATACTAAAGCTATAAAATATTCGTGTCTAGCGAGTCTACTTGGAGTAGTATTATGAAAATCTATATCTATATCTCAGTATGGTAGTTTGGGGGGCTTAAACGACAAAGGGAAGATCTTCCACCGAGTGGGTGATATTTGCTCGGTAGAACGACGGTCCGAATGTTGTTGTTCGGAACTTGATCTGTCAAATATCTTACGTTGTATGATGGCTACCCGCCACAGTAGGAACAGTAGTACAAATTCGCTTAGATAGATAACAACACACCGCCTGTATCTGCGAAGCAGACATTTCTTTCAGTTATAAGGGTTAGATAGCCGTCATTCTGGACTGACCAGATCCGTATTACCCTCGACACCACAGTTCACGATGCTCCACACTCGGCGGCAGATAGAGGCAAATGGCGTGGAATGATCTGAAATAAACTCTTGTTGCGAGGAGGTAGGTGGTCACGACCCTCAGTATTGAGGAAAGCGAAGCAAGAAGAAGCCGTCATACAATAAAATTGTGATTCCTATGATCTCTGTTGGTTAATACCAGCTATTCTTGGTTAATAACAACGACTATGTAATAAAAAGAAACTTAAACTAAATTAAAAAACTGAATAGCCACATTCATTATATAAGATGTTTACGAGAAATGGCAAACATTTAAAACTATTAGAGATATTTAGACATTGAAATAGTATTAGTGGTCCCTCTGTAGTCGAAATTCGACTATAATTAATTGAAATTATAACTTCGTGCATTATTATGATTCTATTGTCAAAGACTATTATTATACTTCTTTAATCACAGATTTCGCCAAGCCTACACTATAGACAAATAATATTACAGATAAACAATATTAACCTATTCTCAATTTGACGATAGACATAAAGCAAAAGTTTGCCAATGAACAAAAAGTATAGGTATGTGTGTGTGTCAAATACACGGTAGTGTGAGTAATGATTTTTTTTTTATTGTTTCAATGTATTATTAATCCATAATTTTTTTTAAAATTTAGCATTGTGCACTCCTTTATATTCTCTATAAGTGTGGGAAATTTCATACTCGTCCGTCCGCGCAATTTTCGTAAAAAGGGATACAAAGTTTTTGCTTCACGTATTAATATACAGATTAAGTAATTCATCGTAGCTAAGCGAAATGACTATCAAGATACTATTATTTGGTAAATAGTGAGATATGAGCGGAAACAATCGGCTAACCATTCTGGGTAAAATTGTGGTTAAGGTTTCCTACTACATAAAGCACTTCCATTGAACGTATGCATTAGCTTGGGAGCGTACAATCTTAACGTTCTTGTCGAATATTTGTATGCATAGACCATTCATTATTATGTCAACGGTCTGACAATGTTAGTTTTGTAGTTAAAATTATGGCACATTGTGATGTTTGATGAACAGACATAATTGAATTATGGCCAGCGTATGCTGTACACACATATTGATTTAAAATATTATGTAAAACACAAAAATATCATTGCGAAGGTCGACTCTAAATGTTTTTTTTTTTTTTGCTTCGATGGGTGTACGAGGTCATAGCCCACCTGGTGTTAAGTGGTTACTGGAGCCCACAGTGGTTACATCTACAACGTAAAAGCGCCACCCACCTTAAAATATAAGTTCTAAGATCTCAATATAGTTACAACGGCTGCACCACCCTTCAAACCGAAACGCAATACCGCTTCACGGCAGAAATAGGCAGGGTGGTGGCACCTACCCGCGTGGACTCACAAGAGGTCCTACCACCAGTAATAAACTAAAATATATACTAATAAATAAAATAAATTAAATCCATGTGACTTTTTGAAGATATTTCAATGGAATTTTCTAATTGAGGTAAAATCAGAAAAAAACTGCACATCCGTTGAGTCCAGTTTAAATTCAAAATTTCGAACAACGAATCAATGGAACGCGCGTATTTCGCTCCGAGAATTTTCGAGAAAACTCACGGCAATTTACCGTTACGTCACGTCGTTCATCATGATCTGTCTTTCGTAGACGCCGCTACCGTACCGTTTAGCTAAATGTATCGACGTTGCTCTATAGTCGCTTAGACGTAACGCTTTTTGGGTTTACCTTTTAAAATAAATAACCAACGACACTTTTTGATGGTGAGGGAAGAGTATTTATAATGAGGACATATACTGACGCGCGTGCTACGAAAAAATTTTCATGGAACAAATTACTTAGAATTAACACTAGTCCATTTTTGTACAGCGCGGATATTTTATATTAAATAGGAATAATTTTGATTAGAGAAAAAAAAGGTGTGTGGTGTCGTGGAACTTCGGATAGGAACGAAGTTCCTTATTATAAAAATATTAATTTTAAGTTCTATTCGAGGTATAAAGAAAATGATTATTCGGGTATACATTTTTTGTTATGAATTTTTTATTGATGAAAATAATAAAAAAACTACTTTACAAAGTTATCAACTTTATTTTATTCACAATGATTTAATAAAATAATATATAATAATGATATACAAAGAAACAGCTATTTATATGAATAATAATAATAACCGTCATCACGTAGACTATATAATACATTAGACACTGTATAGCCATCATACTAAGACTATAGATAAATAATAAAAATCTTACGTTACGGACGTTTTCGTTCCAAAAAAATTATAAATGTTGATTCGGTTCACCCTTCAGACCGAAACGCATTATTGCTTCACGGCAGAAATAGGCAGGATGGTGGTACCTACCCGTGCGGACTCACAATAAGTCCTACCACCAATAAGGAAGAAGTTTCTAGAAGGAGTTGGTGCCAAAACAACCATTTGCAGTGGTTTATTTGACGCGGGCACGTCTCGAATATTGTGTCTCGAATTTACCTACGAGCCAAGTAGCAATATAAATAATGCATGCATTCATATTTCTGTGCTGCAATTTTCTCGAGTTAACAAGAGAAGTTTAGTCGGTGATACCGGGGGAACACTTAGTAAAGATATCAATCTTGTACGATGCACAGTGGGCTTTATAATAAAACTGGAGACACTTTGAATAATTGAGTTTAGGAATTTACTCGTAATACTAGAGTGATAAGTAGTGGGAGCATAGAAATACAGAGTTCGTTAGTAGAGTGGGGGCATAAAAATACAGAGTTCGTTAGTAGAGTTCGGTAGAGCTGTTCGTTAGTCTCGCTAAAACTCGAGAACGGCTGGACCGGTTTGGCTAATTTTGGTCTTGAATTATTTGTGGAAGTCCAGAAAAGGTTTAAAAGGTAGATAAATATGAAAATGCTCGGAATGAAATAAAAATAACAATTTTGTTTTTCCTTTGATATGTCGGACGGATTCCTTTTGTTTGTTTTAAGTTTATTTTATATAAAAGCTTAGGTATTTTATTTATCGATTGAGGCACTACGAAATCTGCTGGGTCAACTAGTCATAAATATATTTCTATGTCATAATTGGCGTATTCAGGCTTAGTTCGGTGAAAGAGCTCATGTTCCAGCAGGTGTTAAGTGGTTACTGGAGCCCATAGACATCTACAAAGTAAATTCCACCACCAACCTTGAGACCAGAGTTCTAAGGTCTCAGTTTTGATAGTACAACGTCTTCTCTTCAAACCGAAACGCATTAGTTCTTCATAGCAGAAATAGGCAGAGTGGTGATACCTGCACGTACAGTAATAAATTAAACTTGCTTACGGCACCTGTAAATAGCATAGTGCTTTATTAGTCTGGCCACCTCGGGACAGGAGTTCTGATGTCAGTTTTATAGTACAATGGCCTTGCCATTAAAACTGGAAAGCATTACTTTCACAGCAGAAATAGGGAGTGTGGTGCGGGATTCAATAGTTACAGCATTGGCATCCGATTAAAATATTTTTAAAAGTGTTTTATCTTACCTTTTACCGTTAAACGAGCAATTCTTGTATATATATGACGGAGGAGAAACGCTGAAGGAATGTTTTTAAAAAGTGTGACGTCAGCATTGTTGACGTCACGGTCTTTAAGTTCTCGATGATGACTCATATTTGGGCTTCCAAAACAAAACTTCACGAGAACTGCGTATATTGCACGAGAAGCATAACAACGTTACAGAGAGATCCGTACTGTACTACGGCTCGGACACGAATGAATAAACGCTAGACAGCACGGCCGTATTTATAGGACTTCGTACACGTCAGCGTGTTTACAAGTATTAAACACGTGAGCGTGTTTACAAGATTTTAAAGTATTGAAATTACAATAAAAGGGACTGTTTAACATCAATTTCTTATCACAGAGTAATTAGTTGATGATCAGTAGGTAAATAGTCATATTTGCGCCGACATATATAATCTGAATCTCGGAAATGGCTCCAACGATTTTCATAAAATTTAGTATACAGGGGATTTCGGGGGCGAAAAATCGATCTAGCTACGACTTATTTACAGAAAATGTTGTTTTATTCGTGTTTTCAATAATCAACTCTTTCCGACATCTATTGGCGAATAACAATACTATTTTTCTTAATTGAGGGCAACCAACCGCTTTAAAGACACCACAAGATGGCGCTATAAAAAAAAAATCGGTCATCATCTAGTTACTGCTTATTTTGGAACATCGAACCCACAGTGTGTACTAGAAGCTACCGAGTCTCTGAAAGTCACTTGCGTGTTATTGCGAGCTCCTCTCTCGAACGTACGCTCTGCACTCTACAACGCAAATGATATGAGTTTGCGGGACCTTAGTGCACTTTATGAAAGTGCATATTATGGGCTTCGTGTTCCTTAAATTACGCTCGAAGTTTGCAGTAACTATTTCGTAATCACTTAACTTAACTAACGAAAGCTCTAGGAGTTTCCATGTCTTGGGATTAAAAACTTTGGGTATTAAATCAATGGAATAAGAATTTTTTTATTATTTTATAAATGACCAATCGGCCGGGCTTCGGATGAAATTGGTTTTCAGGTATTAAATCAATTAGATGTTTCGACCAGATTCACTCAACAGTCAACACCAAGCTACAGGATGCTCTCCATGCCGCCAAGGACAGAGATAGAGGAGTACCATCAAGGAGATACTAAGCTCTTATCGGGGGAATTGCAGCCTTCGGTAGTGAGGAAAACAAATGTAAGCAAAGTGATCCAAAAATTTAAGATATTGCTGATTATTGTGCACAACTACCTCCTTGGGTTGTGCTCCTGGCATTGCCTCTGTTTCTTCTGCCGCAAAACTTCAGATCGCAGATAAAAAAACATAAATATTTATATCGGTAATTTACTGCCTTGAGGCTGTGTACAAATAATGATTCCCTAATAAGCCGCGGCTTCTTAAGCCACTATGTTTGTTCAGGTGTCCACGAAATCAATACAACCTCCCCCGATAAACCAATATTCATACAGACCAAACAATTGTCGGTACAAATCAGCAAATATTTCCGTTACGTTGTTCCAATATATCGAGATCAGAGGACGTTCAGTGGTTCGGTACGTACCTTAAATAACTGGATATCCAGTGAACCCATGCAATATTTACTACTGCTGCCTGTGACAACTTTACGATCCTGTTGCCCTCCCTCGGGCGGTGGCTCCTAAATAAGCAGGGTCTGGCCAGTAAAACCATCGACAATAATAGTATTTGGTATCATTCCACTAGTAGTTTTGAAAGGGTTTGTTCATGCTCTTTGATTTTATTGTTTTAGTAGTTACTAGCAACCCGCCCTCGCTTCGCTTCGGAAACTGTAATTTATTATTGATTTCTCTACTATTTAATGGATGTTATTATACATATAAAACTTTCTTTTCAATCACTCTATCTATTAAAAAAACCGCATCAAAATCCGTTGCGTAGTTTTAAAGATTTAAGCATACATAAGGACAGACAGATACAGGGACAGAGAAAGCGACTTTATTTTATACTATGCAGTGATTATAACTAAAGGCTCGTCGATTCACCAATCGAATCGAAGCATCTGCGAGCATAAATAGACAGAAATCCGCGTGGGATCTATACCATAGCAGTAGTATCAATTCATCACTGTCTCATTTTTCTCTGATGTTCATTATTATGTTTTTATTGGTATTAAGTACGTAATTGTTTGATATATCACATTTTTATCTATTTGTCGTATTTGGATATCCAAACTATGGTATAAATGATTTAAAAAATTAAATGAGGGCAAGAGGAAGAGATATATCATTATTTCCAATCAATAAACTATAGGACTGACTATCTTAACAGGTTATCGACCGAGATTTTTGCCAAAAGTAATTAAATGCATATGGATAAAGAATTACTCTAAGAAGCTATTCCTACTTTTAGTTTTTTGATTATACAATTATATCCTCGAAAATTCCGGTTCAATATGTTATAGCTACTAGCCTAGATGAGCCATGGGGGTCCGCGTTTCTTACATATTCAATAGAAAGCTTGCGGTCACGGGTATTCTAGGCAGGTGAGTTGCGGCGGTACCAAGGGACTGCTAATTTTGTTTTGGCAAAGTAATAATATCCACCCACAGGGACCGCTCCGGTCCTTAACCTGCTAAGCTCCACTAAACTAGTATGTTAATACTCATTGCGTGCCCTAAACCCATACTAAGTGTTAATTAATTGTTGTCATCATCGACAGCTTACACGGGTGAATACCATAGTCCTGTGCAATTCTACAACGACTATGACTACTTGTCATGCATTTTAGATACAGATTGAGACAGCCGTATAGGTATATTACAATAAACAGCTCCTATGAATCCTCATTTCTATGCAGTTTTATATACTACAATTTTACAATAATACTATCGTCATATCAAATGATATAGTGATTTCATATTATATTTAACGGTATATATCTATTTGATGTATGTATGTATTTTCTTTAATAATGTATTATTAATGGTACACCGCAACATACCTGCTACATCTTTATCTGTACAGAATTTCGGGTAATTAAACGGTTCTCTGGAAGAAATCGCTTTTAGCGATAAGACCGCCTATTGTACAAACGTATATGTTTGTTGACTGTTTTCTGATGTTAATTGTGTTTTGGTGTGCAATAAATTATGTTCTCTCTTTCTTTCTCTCTCTCTCTCTCTTTCTCTCTCTCTCTCTCTCTCTCTCTCTCTCTATCGACACAGTGTAAACAAAATTCATTTTTATCGCTTGTCTCGTGGCCCACCCTTGACAGCCGGTATTGTGTCAAAAACAAGCGCCCTGTGAGGTTAGTTGTCGGACATTTTCTTTATTTTATTGTGTTCATTGTTTAGATTATCCCCGTTGGACTCGTAGTGGCCTTTTTTCATATTTACACTGGACTTTGGTATGTACTTTATTTTCATAGTTAACATAAACAAACTTCTGTTATTCCGTACGGTTGGATTGATTAGTATCAATAACGAGTCAAAACAAATCGAATTTTTTTCGTAGAATGCCGACGAGCATTCAAACCGCCAGATGCTAAGTTGATAATAATAATAAACATTTATTTCAACCATTCATTACAAAAATAACTACAATACAAATACAAAAAAATGAGGCTTGGAAAATGTTACCGGTTCAGCAATGCCTAACAGAGTCAATCTTATTTTTTTTCCTTCAAACGTGAAACAAATTATAATTAATATAAACGAAAAACAAATTTTAATACAAGAACAATGTAAAAAAAAAAAAAAAAACTGAAAAGAGACAACAATAACAGCAATAAAATGTATTGGTGGAATGGTAATTGGAAAAATAAGCTAGAACAATATGCATTTGTAAAAGGTAACTTCTGTTAAATACAATTGCAGCGCATAATTATTTTAAATATAACTATTTTAAAATATAAGTCATAGATAGTAGCAGTCTCCTCTCCTTAATCGCCAAATTTGGAATTTTCTGATGGGTCCTGAATTTTCTAAAAAAGGTGATGTCTATGCGTCGACACCTACTTAACAATTATGCGTAATAAAAGCTTTGCTTCTTAGTAATATAACAATGTATTTTTTTTATTGCTTAGATGGGTGGACGAGCTCACAGCCCACCTGGTGTGAAGTGGTTACCGGAGCCCATAGACATCTACAACGTAAATGCGCCACCCACCTTGAGATATAAACTCTAAGGTCTCAGTATAGTTACCATGGCTGTCCCACCCTTAAAACCGTACCTACCCGTGCGGACTCACAAGAGGTCCTACTACCAGTCTAAAATAGTCTACGTATAACATAATACCATGTTCATGAGTCATATCTAAGCTTCGAGTAATTGATTTGAGCTCTGCACACATTATCCGCATAGATTTATGGAAAACGCATTCACAATATTATGTTTTGGATTACGGATTTTCGTTTCTTGAACCCGGCTCAGTGAAACTAAACATTCGATCTGGAGCGAATGCGAACGGGTATTGAATTAAATTTATTACAAAATCGATTTATTCACAGCGGTTAACTCAGATTGAATGACCGAATTTTAATTTAATTTAATAAATTTAATAAACAGTACCTCATCTTACAGAGACGAACGAATTAGGGTCAAATTCACCGGATTCATGATAAATATTTTACGTCCTATTTTAAGATACTTGCGACATAATATTTTTGAGACCAAAAAATATATAACACTAAGAAAACTATTAATTAATTATAAATACCTTAAATTGCATGAATACGTTCCAATAATGGAATTGAATGTCTATACCTTAAAAAGCACCAACGGATTTTTTTCGCAGGTATTGTAAAATGTGTATGAACATTTGGTAGGCAGCGGCTTGGCTCTGCCCCTGGCATTGCTGAAGTCCATGGGTGACGGTAACCACTCACCATAAGGTGGGCCGTATGCTCGTCTGCCTACAAGGGCAACAAAATAAAAAAAAGGAATAAATCATCATAGTATTATACTACCATAATGTCATAGTCACCTGATGATTAATTGACTTCTGACATCCCATCTATTTCTACCGTGAAGCAGCTGTGGGTTCCGCTTTTTAGGATGAAACAGTCGTATGATAAAATTAAACGGTGAAGGAATGACATGGTGTAATAAAAATCAAACCCGCAAAATTATAATTTGCGTAATTACTGGTGGTAGGACCACTTGTGAGTCCGCGCGGATAGGTACCACTGCCCTGCCTATTTCTGCCGTGAAGCAGTAATGCGTTTCGGTTTGAAGGATGGATGGGGCAGCCGTTGTAACTATACTGAGACTTTAAAACTTGTATCTCAAGGTGGATGGCGCGTCTACGTTGTAGATGTCTATGGGCTCCAGTAACCACTTAACACCAGGTGGGCTGTGAGCTCGTCCACCAATATACGCAATAAAAAAATATTTATTTCCCCACAAGCAGTTCCGCTGCATATTTTCAGCACACCCGTAGGGTTTTTGTTTGTACCAAACGCTAAAACATCGCAGGAATCTGAATATATTAATGCAATCTGATTTGTACTGCAATATCAAAGCGGAGGTAATTTTATATGAAAGTTCCATGCATACACACATTGTTTGCGAAGCTTTTGGTAAATTTGTTTTGTAGCGAATAAATCGCTTCCATTGTGCGTTTACTTTTATTATATTTTGTTTATTCTATTCGATGTATTAGGTGTTTTATCGATGGGCCGTTACGAAATTAATATATATGTGGGAAGGATGTTTTCTTGAACGCATGATATGACGGATGCAAGTTGATGTTTGTGAACGCAGCGGTATATCGAGAATGGAAGGGGATGACGTGTGAGATGACAGAATGACAGATAGATGAACGACGACGAACGAAGCACGAAGCACGAGCACGACGAAACGATTGTAATTTTAATTTATAGTGCTTTAATAAAACGGGGAAGTAGTAAACGCGAAACTTTTATTACTTGTCTGAAGCCTGCATCCCACATATATTTTTCTGTTTTTAAGCTATTGCATAGCTTTTATCGCGGGCTTCGAGCGCGGCGACCGAACCAAGAAATTATGTAACGAAAATAAAACCTAACACTCCGCCTATCATGTAACTCGCGTTCAACACATTCACACACACACACACACACACACATTGCGCTTGTGGAGTGTTTGTGAATAAACGCACGGCGTGATGTCGCCCTGCATGCGCATTTATAAGCCTATGTAATCATTATCAGATTAACAAATTAAAAAAAAAAATACATCACTGTCTATTTATGCAATAATCATGTTTTTTGGTTGAGGGGTTGGAACTAAATATTATAAAATAATTGGCTGTGGTAGTCAAGTCGTCAATGAGGTAATGTCACCACTAAGCGACAGGAGTGCGAGCTCTCGATTAATGATAATAAAAACAACAATTTGTTTAGGACACTTTAAAAATGAATTTCTCTTTTTCTTCTTCAAGCCTTCCGACACATTTTAACAAATGTGATTAATTTTAGTATCATGTTCACTAATTCAGCACGGCTCAATAAGTCAGCCAAATATCGGATTGTAATTACTTCGGTCGTTAATCAAACGAAATCGGCTCCCATTGACGCATTAATGATTCATTACAGGCAAGTTATAGGCCGAGACGTGTGTTGGAGAATGTTTTATTACCCTCGATATCCTAAATGATAAGTGTATTTTGAAATTACAGGCATAACGTCGGATATCCACGATTACTGTTCAAATCGAAAACATCCGAATAGTTTTAAATTTTTAATCAACAATTTTAGTCTAAAGATTGACAGTTACATAGTACATCCGCCTTTTAAAACTTTTTAATGCAAAGATTTGCAATTTAAAGTATTTTTGTTACTGTAGGTGCCCGTTGCTTTTTCACCACTAACATTTGTCAAAGTCAGCAGATTGAAGTAAGCCATATTGAGCATAGATAATACACTTAGTATTTAAGAATCGAGATATGATTTGATGATACATTTGTGTTGTATAATGATAGGTACGTAACAGAATCTGTGGCTGCATCGCCTACGCGTTGGTGCTCATATTACACTACCAACGGGAATAAAAACAATATTAATTGATGACTTTACTGGTGGTAGCACCGACCTCTTGTGAGTCCGCACGGGTAGGTACCACCACCCCGCCTATTTCCGCCGTGAAACAGTAATGCGTTTCGGTTCGAAGGGTGGGGTAGCGGTTGTAACTATACTGAGACCTTAGAACTTATTTCTCGAGGTGGGTGGCGCATTTACGTTGTAGATGTCTACGGGCTCCAGTAAGCACTTAACACCAAGTGGGCTGTGAGCTCGTCCACCCGTCTAAGCAATAAAATAAAAAATCCATATTGAGCATAGTTCGTATTTAAAAATCGAGATATGATTTGATGATACATTTGTCTTGTATAATGGTAGGTACGTAACAGAACCTGCTGCTTCGCCTACGCGTTGATACTCATATTACACTACCAAAGGGAATAAAAACAATATTAAAATTAAAACAACAAAAATAAATTAAATGACAATTTATCAGACAAGTGAAGACTGTATTAGTTCGCACAATAACAATTTTGTTTGAACATTAGCCAAGTTTGCGGTCGACGCGGTGTACTTCCTAGCTACTGCAGCTGTTAGCAACTTGCTAAGTAACTGCTGACTTAAGTGGCTACCGGTACTTGAGGATCTATTGCGGTCAATATTTATATTAGAAACCTAGAAATTATCAGGTTCGTCGCCGTTATTCAAGTCAATAGGGTCCTACGTAATACTATTCTCTCGTTTGCTCATCTATAACAATAGAATATTACTTTAAGAATTATGGTAAATATTGTGTGCATAATTTTCGTATACTACACCAAGTGTCTTAAAAAAATAGTCGACGCCGCGAGTTTATTGTTCGAAAATTATCGGTTATAAACTAGTAATTTGTTAAATTGGTCATAACCACTAAACTGGCTATTTCTGTTTCATTACAAGTGTTCCGTTTCCAATGCTAATTAAAATTGTAGGGAAATTGCTGTTTTTAATTGGAAAAATTTGTGACTCTACTCGAATTAGTACAAAAACACGAATAAATAAAAATAAAATTTTGATTAGAAACCTACTCATAACTTTCAAAAGTAAGTGCCAAGGAATTAACTCACTTCAAAAGAAGCCCGGACTAACACAAGTTCGACGGCACACGTCCAAGAATCTAGACTTGTGCATTTCCTAAACAAAGTTACTTTGCAAAAACAAATGGAAACGTACACCAAAACAATCTTTTAAGTTTAGTGCACACTGGGATTTTGTCGGTGAAATTCAGTATTGTGAATCAAGAAAATACACATAGACCATGTGATCTACAGGTAAACTTTCTAGGGAAAAATGTAGTCGCTATCTTTGTATTAGCCGAAAAAATATTCATTGGCAATCCAATGATCTAAAGGTATGGCCATTTGCAGAAATTGATTCTAGATTGTTCATTAGACCTGACTCCTGACGTGCTGTATGGATTTGAATGTTGGGCGATGAAAGTAAAGCATGAAAGAGGAGTGCATGCGGCAGAGATGCGAATATTAAGGAGATGTGTGGAGTGACAAGTATGGACCAGATAAGGAATAAGTATATCAGAGGAAGTGTGAAAATAGCCCCGGTGATTGACAAATTAAAGAGCGGAGGGTTAGTGTGGTATGGACATGTGATGGGTTGATAGGAGTTGCATGTGACTATGAGATGTATGGAAATGGTAGTGCAAGGTAGAGGAAAAAATGTCGACCGAAGAACACATGGATGGAGTGTGTGAATATACGATTAGAGAGAGAGAGAGGAGTGAGTATTGAGATGACGGCTGATAGAAGAGAATGGAATAGAAAAGTTCTCTGTGCCGACCCCATCTCGTGGAATAAGGTGGAGACGAAAGAAAGACGAAAAAGAAAATCCTTGATTGTACGATATTGTTGGTAAAAAGCATTAATGAAATAAAACTCATCAATTGGTTTCTTATTTTCATCTCCTTATTCTACGTTCGGTACATTAATATATTTCTTAAAATAAAAATAGCACTACTACACAATAGCAATATGTTTTGAGTTCGATTGTGATTTTTTTTCCTAACAGACTTGAGATTTTGTTTTGCCTCAACACACATAGATATGTAGTTAAGAGTTACTCAAATTCACCAATTGTGTCAAGTTCACTAAGAAATTAGAGGAAATGGACAAAATTTCAATTCCAATTGATTGAAAATAACAGATATGCTGACATTTAGGGAACACAATCATGTGGGTTCCACAATATCGAAGTAAGCGAGGGTGGAATCTGCTGTATTAAGCTAATAAATTATTCCTTTTTCGGGTGCCGCAATGATTATTGTTCAACCTATGTATTTGTTTTTTTTGTCACGGCAGCAATTTACTTCAAATTTTACTTTGAATATAACCATTACACCACATTTTCATTAACTGATAAGCTTGGTAGTACAAATTTAGAATATTTTTCGGAATCAAATGATAGCGCAACAAACTTTGAATGAAACATTTTTACCATTAGATTATTTTTTTAAATATCATAATCATGATAAATACGTAAAATGTTACAGTACAGTACAGTAAAATAGCTTAAACAAAAAACAAGGAAAGAGAAAATTCATAAATTGTATGTAGAAAAGGCAAACATTACTATTCCGCAAAATGTATGAAAGTATTTCACAGAACATAGATGCACACAGCCCTATTTATCTTATCGGCCTTCGCTGTGGTTGAGTCCATAATATTTTCTTACTTCACATACCTACAGTGAACTAGTTCGAATGTAAGCATCACCTTTGAATTCAGATCAAAAAATCTAATAAACATTTCTGTGATTTGAAATAAACCAATTGCTTAGTTATTCTTAGAGACAGTGATGTTCAATTATTTTAATGTCGAGTATACATCTTGTAATGTCTCTTCACACTGAGAGATGAGTCCGCAATTTGAAATATTTCGGCCAAAAATAGACATCACGTTTCGATTCATAATGACGTTATTACTAATGTGTATCATTTTAATAAATACGTTCGTAACATCGCAATATGAATTTGGAATAAATAGAGGTAAATATTTTCAAAGCCTTCTACTAAGCAAAATTCTTTCATTGAGTGATTTTTTTATTTTTTTATTGCTTAAGTGATTGGACGATCTCACAGCACACCTGGTGTTAAGTGGTTACTGGAGCCCATAGACATCCACAACGCAAATGCTTCACCCACCTTGAGATATATAAGTTCTAAAGCTCTCAAGTATAGTTACAACGGCTGCCCCACCCTTCAAACCGAAACGCATTACTGCTCACGGCAGTTTTTCGTTTGTTATAGTGACATGGTAAATATTATTGTCAGGTATTTATCAGATTTATTTTATTCGTAAATAAAACTACAGTATTATTCTTACGAAGCGAAGTCTGACTTCGTTCGAGTGACAGCAAAAGTGTCAGTCAATGAAAATGAGATTAGATTTGAATTAGTAATATAATAAGTTAGTGTTCTATACTAATTATTGTTTCATCTGATGCTAGACGACATCAGGAGCCCATTGGCATCATAGCACGAACTTTATCATTTACTTTGAGACATAAATTCTGTGTTTCAACAGCATTAGAGTATCAGCTAAAGAAAGTCTGATTGATTCACGGTGGAAATGGGCAGGGTGGAGATTCTTAGCTACCAGTCTATACTTTACCATTAGCATTCAAAATAAAAATGAGGGGGAAGAAGTTTAAGAAGTTAGATAAGAAGAATGGGTTGAAGATACTCCTGCATATCCTGTATGAGGTAGCTGTACTATGTATGACGACCAAAATGATACTGTGATAAGTTCCTCTGGCTTGGAATAATAACAAAAGCCTTTAATTCAAAATCTCAGACAGACACTTTAAGCATTTTTGTTTATATAAGCTATCTTACACTTGCGTGCAAGAAATCACTGCCAAACATACTTATTCAGTCTAGGTGCTTAGATGGTTCTATTTTTTTTGTTCCTATATGAGCAAAATATTCTGCAGCGTATCTCGTACGTAGTGATTTTCAAAGCTCTTGAGGCATTTTTTTTATTGCTTAGATGTGTGGACGACCTCACAGCCCACCTAGTGTTAAGTGGTGGAGCCCATAGACATCTATAATGTAAATGCGCCACCCACCTGGAGATATAAGTTCTAAGGTCTCAAGTATAGTTACAACGGCTGCCCCACTCTTCGAACCGAAACGCATTACTACTTCACGGCAGAAATAGGCAGGGTGGTGGTAACTACCCGCGCGGACTCACAAGAGGTTCTACCATCAGTAATTACGCAAATTATCATTTTGCGGGTTTGATTTTTACTACACGATGTTATTCGTTCACCGTGGAAGTCAACCGTGAACATTTGTTGAACACGTATTTCATTAGAAAAATTGGTACCCGCCTGGCATTCGAACACCAGTGCATCACTCAAAACGAAAACACCGGTCGTCTTATCTTTTAGGCCACGACGACAGCAATAGATATGTACAATTGTAATAGATATGGCAATATGGTTAAAAAAAAATCTATTTCAGATTTACCGTCATATATCAAGAGGGCGTTGAATTTGAAAAACAATTATAGATTGATGCCTCGCGAAAAGAATCATATGATTTACAATTTAAGCGTGTTTGATGTCGTCGAGAAGATCAAATATATAACAAAATCTATAGACGAAAACGCGAAGAGGAATGGTTATAAAGTTGATTACATTCTCAGAATTTTGAACTGAATTTTTTGTTTTTTTTTTTTATTATTTCAAGTATCCTAAATTCGTCGTTGGAGACAAAATTAATAGTCTAAAATTTCCATTGGAACATACCAATTAAACGGTCCGTTTATTTATATCTGTTGAAATAAAATAAAAAAGTGACGATTATGTTTACGAAACAAAAATGTTTGTTAGTTTTTCTTAATTATTGGTCCAATGACTGCTGCAATTTTCGAAGTCTTCGGCAAGATTTTTTTTTATTTTTAATTGCTTAGATGTGTGGACTAGCTCACAGCCCATCTGGTGTTAAGTGGTTACTGGAGACCGTAGACATCTACAGCGTAAATGCGCCACACACCTTGAGATATAAGTTCTAAGGTCGCAGTATAGCTACAACGGCTGCCCCACCCTTCAAACCGAAACGCATTACTGCTTCACGGCAGAAATAGGTAGGGCGGTGGTACCCACCCGCGCAGAGTTACAAGAGTACAACCACCAGTAAAAAAATGATCGAGAGATTGCTTTGTATCAGACGAAATTGTATTCACGGAAGAATAGACATAGCTGTAAAACCCGGTTGGTGATTGCTCTATGCTGGTAAAATGATTAGCGAAAGATTTAGAATTAAGCCCTTAATGATCTTTTACAACAACACTCACTTGAAAAGACATCAAGAAGTTAAAACTCCTAAAAAGGACAAAAAAGTACACATATATGAAAACCATTTTTGCTTACGAGTAAATCAGATCTTAAAGTTATTCTTGATACTTAGAAAACGCTTTTGGCTTAACAATAACACCAACAAAGATAAGTGGTGCACTTGTCATTGAACAAAGGGGTATCTTATATTTGGTCTTAGATCACTTGCACTTATGCAAAATCGTATTCAAATACAGGAAATACTTATATAGAACTGAAATCCTAAGAAAATATACATCCATGTTATTTTTACTATACAATATCTCACTTAAGCAATTTGTAACATATAATATTTTTATAGTTATATAATAATAATATGTAAAATATAAGAAAATGTAAATGAACATTACTAATTTAGTTTTGCATCCACGTAGCTTCTTTTCTGCCTGAAACCTTGAATTTGTGACTTCGCGTTTGTTAGTCAATTCACATTCACCAATTGATTTGAAATTATTACTTAATAACTTAAGTGCTGATTGTAACTAATACTATTAAGGTTTTTTTTACTTAAAAACCGAAGCACACTAATATCGCTTTCCCTGATAGAACATGTATTCTAAGGCAACACTTTTTTGTTTTTTTTTTTACCGTCGCCCATGGACTTCAGCATTGCCAGGGGCAGAGCCAAGCCGATGCCTACCGCTCAATACTATCCACAAGCCTCGTTTGAAGAAGGGCATGTCATAGCGTTCGAGAAACACCGTGGAGGGGAGCTCATTCCATAGCCGGATGGTACGTGGCAAAAAAGACCTCTGGAAACGCACTGTGGATGACCGCAGTGGCTCCAGGTAGTATGGATGAACTCTACTCCGGTGGCGGGCGGTGCGATGGTAAAAACGAGATGCCGGTATCATCTCGAATAATTCCTAAGAGCATTTTATGAATTAAACAACAGAATAGAATGATCCTCCTAAAAAAGTTTAACAGACGATGACGAGAAACTTGCGCAAATACCCGTCTTAGGGTTGGAACGTAGTTGTTCACTTTGACCAATCTTTCCAATGCTGTTTTGTAGCAAATCAACTAGTAAAAAGGCCTTCGGGCCACCAGTAATCCACACATCCCAAAAGGGTGATTGGTGAGGAGAGGTCGTAGCGAAAACGGAGGGTAGTCGCGTAAAAACAAAACGAGTTTCTTTACCTGATCTAGCCCGTGAAGCAATCAAAATGTAACATGAACATACTAAATCCCTTCAAATAAGCTTGACGTGAACAAGTACATGTCTTCGCCCACATTGAGCAGAGTGTAAGCTTTGGTCTACGTTTGCTTCAAAATGCTTTTTTTCGGTGATAACTTAAATTAACGACAAACCAATTAATACCAATAAAACGTTAAATCAAAACCGAAAACCGTTATTCAACAGAAAAAAACAATCATTTTGGACATCAAAGCCTCTATCACCTTTCGGATCCAAGATAAACACTTTGGAAACGTGATAAGATCTCGAGCTTGTAAACACTGTAGCCAATGTTTGTGTCTTGCAACTTGATTAATGCCGGGGGAAATGACTTGGGCTTCGTTTGGTAATCGATAATCTAAATTGGGAACGGGGTGGGCGGGTACCGATTGTTTCCGATGGCTTTTCATTTCGTTTTGTTTACTGCAGACGTTGCGGAGACAATGACATTGTCGTTGTCCGAACAGTTATTTAATCTCCTGCTCAATAATTTATGAGGTTTCAAACGACGTCTTACGTTAGAAAAGCTATATCAAAATATCTCATGGACATCGACAATGCCAAACAGAATAGTAGAGACCATTCGACGAAAGTAAACAATAAAACGTTTAGGTCCTTACTGGTGGTAGGATCTCTTGTGAGTGCACGCGGGTAGGTACCACCGCCTAGCCTATTTCTGCCGTGAAGCAGTAATGCGTTTAGGTTTGTAGGGTAGGGCAGCCGTTGTAACTATACTGAGATCTTAGAACTTATATCTCAAGGTGGGTGGCGCATTTACGTGGTAGATGTCCATGGGCTCCAGTAACCACTTAACACCAGGTGGGCTGTGAGCTCGTTCACCCATCTAAGCAATAAAGAAAGGTACAGTAACGATGTCGGATCTTTCTTTGGCAAGGCTGGGACTCAAGGTAGATTCTTAACTTAGATAGATATATTATATAAGGATAGTTATTGCTATTTAGGGATGATGGAGAATTGATCATCACGATTGATGTCCTGGGTCATTTATCCCATTGTCTCGTGTCATACTGAAAGCTACTTTAGATTCCCTGGCCTTATAAAGCCGTACAGTGTTGATCTATTTATTAATTTAACAGTATTTTGCAGGGTCCCACGAGCTGGTACCACAGTGACTGGATATATTGTAGGATGTGTATACATGTGATACCATTAATCCGATTATAATTATAATTATAATTCCAATATCTCAATATGAGCATTTTCTGCATGATATCCACAGGACCCGTTAACATGACAGTAGTTTGTCTATAATAAAATAAGATGTCTGTCATCCAAATCTATTAAACCGAAAAAGAAAAAAAAAAGAAATTAATTTTCATAAAACTTTAGATACATTATTCTGGTTTCAAGGCTTTCGGCCGCGCGCCCACAAAAAGAGCTCCTTAGTTAGTGACTTGTGAATGTCAGCTTTTCTTGTCGAGGCTGAACATCGATCTGTCAACGTCAAAGCTCATATTTTATCAACACCACGACAATGGTTAGTACATTTTGATATCAGCCGTCTAGTTTTGGAGCCATTGATGGATTGTACGGGTCGCGGACACTTTGTCCGACCGAGTTTTTTAATGGCTTATAAAAAAATAGCGATTATATAGGATACGTGCAGTCGGAATAAAGGATAAGATAGATGGCAAACAGGTGGAAAACATTTTTTTCAAGAAAATGCACATAAGGTACTCTCTGAGACAAATTCACAGAGCATTAGCTGATAATCTTTCGAATAAAAAAATCAATATATTGCTTTAACGTATTAATGATATTATTATATATTATGTATGTAATTTTAAACAATACAAAAACAAGCTTAAGTAGCCATCCGTACTAACAACTAATTTCATCTAGGTTTTCAACTCTGTTGACACTAGTCAGGATCTTAGAGCGATTCTATATATTACTAGCTGACCCGGCAGACTTCGTAGTGACTCAATCGATAAATAAAATCCCTCCGCCGGGGGACACATCAAAGGAAAAACAAAATTGTTATTTTTATTTAATTCTGAGCATTTTCATAATTATCTATCTACCTTTTAAACCTTCTCTGGACTTCCACAAATAATTCAAGACCAAAATTAGCCAAATCGGTCCAGCCGTTCTCGAGTTTTAGCGAGACTAACGAACAGCAATTCATTTTTATATATATAGATTGTATTGTCATCAATAATTGTTGCGTGTGTAAATAATCAAGACGGTTCAAAGACTTCGTTATATACCTATAAACATACATACATACATACATACATATGTACATACAGACATAAATTCAGTCAAAAAATTATCGGGAATAGATGAGATGTTTATGGTATTCAGAAATTCAGAAATTTTGTTTTATTTTTGTTTTTTGTTTATGTTAGATTGGCACAACTGTTTTCCGTTTTGGCGCGTAGTTTGAGTTGCAAATGCTATTAAGATTAAATAGATATACTATTTTATAATACATTTTTAGTTACTAGAGGTCCCGCAGTAGTCGAAATTCAACTATAATAAATAATTAATTGGAATTGTAAGTTTGTACACTATTATGATTGTATTTTATACTTCTATAATCACAAATTTCGCCAAGACTACACTCTAAAAATTATTAACAAAGACAAACCATATTCTATTCTCAATTTGACAACAGACGTCAAGAACAAAAGTTTGACAATAAATAGTATAGATGCGTGTGTGCGTCAAATACATGGTATGTAGTGTGTGTAATGTTTTCTTTATTAATTTAATGTATCTTTTATGCATTATTTTTAAAAAATATTAGCATTGTGCACTTCTTCTCTATATTCTGTATAAGTGTGGAAAATTACATACCCTTCCGTCCACGCAATTTTCGTAAAAAGGGATACAAAGTTTTTGCTTCACGTATTAATATATAGATATCATATTTAGTGTGACTATGACGGACTCGGGTGGTGCAGTAATTAGTTTTTTTTTTTCCTACCCATGTTGACAGCCTTGAGAGGCTATTTCAGCTTCACCCTTACGTTTGTAGGTGAGCTCGCGGGGCTTAACCGGAGTTGCTAATACTGACCCTAGCAAGAGCAGTGCTTCGCAGAATCTACCACCGGATCGGAAACCCGACCCACTGTCAAGATCCGGCGAGAAACTCAGTGGGCTGTGTCTATGGGTGTAATTAGCGGCCGTGACTGTTGTGTAATGAACAGGTTTAGTTAAGTGAAGCGTTGATCAAATCGAATACTCTCGTATGCGTTTCCGTAGTGTAGCAGTTATTACGTGTGCTTCACACGCACAAGGTCCCCGGTTCGATCCCGGGCGGAAACAAATGTTTTTTTGTACAAGAAAACAATCACCGAGTTGTTTTGTTGTTTTGTAGGTTTTGTTTAATTTTGACAACGTAGCCGTAGGATAATTTAACATTTAAAAAAACCCTTGAAACACAACAAAACACTAACTGTAACCGCGACTCTAAGCCAGACATTGGCGTGGTGCTTTGAGGCGCTACGAGAACAGAGTCAGAACTATTATCAGTAAAATATACTGTAAACCTAAATGCGTAGGTTCTATTTTTCTGCCCATTTCTGCCGCGACTCGGTTTAAAGGGTGGGACACTTATATTATTCAATTGAGGGTTTGATCTCATATCTCAAGGTAGTGGCTTCGTTCACGTATTGATAGATATCCATGGACCCCGATAAACGATTAATACCAGATGGGCATCGACCTAATCCATTTATCTATCCAATGAATAAGAAGGGTTCCCACAAGGTGCATTGTCGGGGATATCCACTGAACTTTGACAGCGCAAGTTTAGTCGTTGTGGTGAGCTTTGCGGAAGACGGCATGACCAGTATTGGACGTCTACGTGCTGATGATGATTCATGATAGCTGTCTATTTGAGCTTAAAGCTTAAATGTTTTGATATGATTCCGGAGCTTATTCACAATACAACGTATATACTGCTATCTACCTTCAGACATGGTTGCAGTCCTACGAATCGGGACATGTGGCTACTTCACAGCATGAATAGGCCGGACAGTATTACCTTTCTGTGTGGGCTTAAAATATTCTCTACCATCAGTGAAAGGCTGTTAATGATCTTGGTATGCTGACATAGCACTCAGAGCTACCCATTTTCTGGTGAATCTCACAGAGACCTTTTGGGAGATGATGCTATAGTAGGCCAATACCAGTCAATTTCTTGTTATTATTCTAGATGTGTAGACAGCCTCTCAATAATCGAAGCAGCTTTAAACGATAACAAGCATAATCCAAATGGTGTTATTGGGCGAATGCGAGGAGCGGAGTTGTGTTAATTGCTTATATTTTGTTAATTTATTGTTTTGTCAAGTTACGTGCTGTTTCGTAGCGGCAGTTTCCTAGACAGGCGGGGATACTGACCACTATACTACCGAAGACGGCAAACAAATGGCGACAAGAAGGCAAACGTAGTGTAGGACGCTCTCCTGCTAGATGGAGCGACGACCTACGCAAGGCAACTGGCAGTAACTGGATGCGTAGAACCGAAGATGGGGTTCGGTGGCGAGCTTTGGGGGAGGCCTATGTACAGCAGTGGACTGCCGCAGGCTGATGATGATGATTAGTTTCCTAGTGTTTCATAAACATCATATTAAAATATTGCTTGAAAATCCTTTAGCACCTATAGAAGTGGACGAATGTGAAAAATTAAACATAGTCGCCGATCGAAGACAAGCTCTTCCAAAAAGTCCACTTAAGTCTTACTGAATTCCTACGCTTTTACTAGGACATTATGCTCCTTTTTTTTCTTTATAGCCTTTGTAGACAGACGAGCATACGAACCACCTAATGGTGAGTTATTACCGTCGCCCATGGACTTCAGTTATGCCAAGAGCAGAGCCAAGCCGCTGCCTACCATTAAGTACTCTCCACAAGCCTCGTTTGAAGAAGGACATGTCATAGCGCTCAGGAAACACGGTCATCTTATGTCAACAGTCATGTCGTCTTATCTCGTTTCATTACATTTTGTTCATTTCCATCGAGACGTCTCGGATGAAATAAACACAAAACGAAATATATTCAAATCTTAAAGGAATGCAATATACATCGATGCGTACTTTTGTAACTGGAACCCGTGTCAATCCCGACAGACGCTGCCCGCCTAAATCTAGCGAAAGTTATTTGATGCTGTCTTGTTCTTCATTACATTTATTCTTCATTCTAGTTCTTTAGGGAGCTTGCATGGCATTAACTGAACGGACTGCTAAACATGAAATGGATATATTTTGAAATTCAGACAAAACTCTCATTTTCTTACTATTTTCCCTCGGTTGTGAACGCATTTGGTAGGCAGCGGCTTGGCTTTGCCCCTGGCATTGCTGAAGTCCATGGGCGACGGTAAACACTTGCCATCAGGTGGGCCGTATCCTCGTCTGTCTACAAGGGTAATAAAAAAATCTGGGCTTAAAGTCCTAAAGCTGGAGGCTTTTCCTTCGGCAGAGGGCTTCAACAGTATTTCGCCATCGCAATCTGTCTTGGACCCTTTACTTAGGGCCAGGTTGACTCGATTGTCTTCATATCCACTGCCACAGCGTGCCACCAGGTCTATTTGGGACGGTCTTATTCTTTTATTTTATTGCATAGATGGATGGACGACCTCATAGCCCACCTAGTGTTAAGTGGTTACCGGGGCCCATAGATATGAGTTCTAAGGTCGCAGTATAGTTACAACGGCTGCCCCACCATTAAAAGCGAAACGCTTCACAGCAGAAATAGGAAGAGTGGTGGTACCTACTCGTGTGGTTATAATTTTGCGGGTTTGATTTTTATTACACGATGCTATTCCATCATCGTGGAAGTCGATCGTGAAAATTTGTTAAGTACGTATTTCATTAGAAAATTTGTTAACCGCCTGCGGGATTCGAACACCGGTGCATCGCTCGACACAAATGCATCGGACGTTCCTTTAGGCCACGATGACTTCAAACTACCACTTTCCACACAGGCCTACTTTCCACTTGGCCTGCGGGGTCCACTCCGATGTTCATCTCAGAACGTGTGGGCTCTCCATGTGTGGTCTAACCATGTCCACTTATGACGCATAATCTGCTTGTCAATTTGCATTTTTACCTACGCCTCCCACATGCGTTCGTTAAAGAAGTTAGTTCCTCAGGCTAGAAAATGCCGAATATTGGCCATAAGCAGCGGTGCGTCATTCCAGTCGCATGAATGATACCGATGCAAGCAATGTATATAAAGATTAGCAGTGAAATATTATAACACAACCTTCGCCGTCCATTACCACTAAAATCTCATGCTTAATAGTAGTTTTAATGAAGCAATGCAACTAACTGTGTAGATCAAGTTCTACATCCCAAAATCGTGCCCGGTAACTAACTGATTTTATTGCTCGGATTTGGCTTTTATTGCCAGTTCAGCTTTTTTTATTTCGCTTTACATTTGAACTTTCCTCACGTTAACTCATTGGTTCTTACGTCTTTTATTGCGCGTTGGCTATGTTCATTGAAGGGCTCAATGCAAGAGCTGTTGCGTTTGATTAACTACATTAAAGTTACAGTGATGGAAATTCATAATAAAAAAAATCTGAATAAATTTTTACTGGTGGTAGGACCTCTTGTGAGTCTGCGCGGGTAGGTACCACCACCCCGCCTATTTCTGCCGTGAAGCAGTAATGCGTTTCGATTTGAAGGGTGGGGCAGCCGTTGTAACTATACTGAGACCTTAAAACTCATATCTCAAGGTGGGTGGTGGCATTTACGTTGTAGATGTCTATGGGCTCCAGTAACCACTTTTAACCAGGTGGGCTGTGAGCTCGTCCACCCACCTAAGCAATAAAAAAAATAAAAGCTAAACCACCATTACAAAACCAAATATAATATTGATATGTGAATCCAAAGTGAATAGCTATCCTGAATTATATTGAGATAGTACAGCTCCTATGGGACAATGTGATTGAAAATAAGGTAAAGCGAAACAATATATCCGAATCGAGTTAATATGAGGGCGATAGTAGATTCCCCCCGCTCTTAATCCTTAATGACCTAACTACCTTCCAGTAGTTTTACTATTTTCTGTCTCAAGATTTGTATCATAAAGTCGAAAATCGGATGAGAAATATTCCATGTGAAGTTCTGGTAGTATATTATGGAATCCAAGTCAGTCGACATTGTTGATAAGGGTCGCAGCTCCTAAGGCGACGGTGTCCTATCGAGCTTTACTCTTACAGCGATGGTCTGAATCACAAGAACTAGCGGAACTATTTAAAATATTCGAAATTTCGATTGTTACGTTCAATTAAATCACGAATGATGAAATCATAGGATTTATAATGAAGTTTGAATTTCGGGTGACCTAGTCTTGGCATTGTCTTAATATTTGGTCACAGCGTGCATGGTTTAACTTACTATCAGCCGTTAGGACGTAAATATTGTTTAATATAACGACTGTTTGTACCCTCAAACCCGAATGCAACTAACCAATAAATTAGATCATTCTTATCGTACTAAGGTAGTGGATATAACAATTCTACATTATCAGAAATTCTTATATTGCAAGTTAGGCAGGTTTAAAGCAACAAACCAATTCATGCTATGCTACATAGTTTTCGCGGCCAGATTAAAAAATACTTTAAAATCTTATTCTAGTCACAAACTATGAAGAAATAAAATATTTGAATCTGAATAAGCGTAAATTACTTATTTATTTAAAATAGAGAGTGAAACAGCCCTTATTTAGAATAAAGTAACCAAGGTTTTAACGCTGTTGTCTGTAGATGTGCAGTGGTAATTAATTTGCAGTGTTTATGGAATCTGTTAATCTTCTATAGATCTTGTGCACCGTGAACTTATAACTCTTTGCTATTTTGTTAAAAAAACTACACAGCTTTCTGATTTGGATAATTTAGGTAATAATAAAATAAACCGCTCTCCTCTCACAACATGAGCCTTACATTAAGTCGCCGGTAACAAATTGAGTTTACAAAATTGGATTAGGAACCAAATTAGATCATATTTCGCGAGCCAGTTCGAGTTAATGCCACTCGCTTTTATCATTGGACGCCTCCACAATACTGCTACTCGAATCTTACTTAATTCAATTGTTTTAATTACAAGCGAAATTAAGACGGTAAGGGTTCGTTTTGATAATTCTTGTTTATGAAACTATGAAAGTTTGGTATGGTCATGTTTTTAAGATTTCGATGATTAATTCCGAAATACAAACCTATACAGTGATGCTATTTTATCTAATAATAAGCGTGGGGGGAGACTATTACACGAACCTGGTCGCATCGAACTGCCACCAAAGCTATCTCATTCTTATTTTCTTTATGATTGAAGGATTACTGGTGGCCCTGAGGCCTTTCTAGTTTCACCAAGACAGGTGGGCGAGCAAAGGCTCAGCCAGGGAGGGGTGGGATTTGCTAACAGCTACCCGAGCGCGAATGAATCTACTACCGGATCGAAATCGCGACCCGCTGAGAAGACCCAGCGAGAAACTAAGCGAGCTGATTCATGGGTTAGGTAGCACCCGGTTACCGGGGTCCCTAAGCCTGTTCCTAGTCTTAGAGCTGAAGGCGTCAACCTCATTCTCTTCACTCATACGTAGTCTCAGTACTATCTTCTCTATAGTTCTTGCTCCAAACTAATCGGTAAATTTCAATTTTAATTAACCGGTAGCTGTGTGTGTTATGAACTCGCAAAATCTAGTTCTACAATAAAGAAAATCAGCAAGACGACCCTATTTTTACAAGGTGGACAGGCATTCAGTTTGTGATTTTCTTTGGTTACAGCTTAACAAGAGTCATTTTCTTTATATGCAATATCATTTAGTCGCTTTTTTTATTGCTTAGTTGGATAGACGAGCTCACAGCCCACCTGGTGTTAAGTGGTTACTGGAGCCCATAGACATCTACGACGAAAATACGCCACCCACCTTGAGATATAAGTTCTAAGGTCTCAGTACAGTTACAACGGTTGCCCCACCCTTCAAACCAAAACGCATTACTGCTTCACGGCAGAAATAGGCGGGGTGATGGTACCTACCTCTGCGGACTCATAAGAGATCTTACTATCAGTAATTACCCAAATTATCATTTTACGGGTTTGATTTTTATTACACGATGTTATTCCTTCACCGTCGAAGTCAATAGTGAAAATTTGTTAAGTACGTATTTCATATTGGTACAAAATTGGTACCCGCCTACGGGATTCGAACACCGGTGCATCGCTCGATACGAATGCACCGGACGTCTTATCTTTTAGGCCACAACGGCTTCAATAAAAGGAACTGATAGATATGCTATAAACAACATCTGAGGGCATAGATTGTGATGATACTAATAGGTCCCAATAACCTCTTAAGACCAGGAACTTTTCAAGCTTGGTGTACATAAAATACCATCCAGAATGAGTTTGAACTCCGAAAATCCTTTAAAATTATATTGAGCACTCAACATTGCCGTGTTAAACATTCAGAGCGTTTCAACAAATCCTTTCAAATAGTATCATTTAGCCCGGCACGATTTGCGCTGCTCGATTTTATAGGTTGAATTTTGTACGACTTTGTAAATCAGGTTAACAATTTTAGTACATTGGTGTAAACATCTAAGGCCATTTCTATTGTTACAGAATTTTGCGAAAGCTTTCTTCATTTTCCTTTTGTGTTATTTTTGGGTGCCTTGACATGTCCTTCTTCAAATGAGGTTTTCAAAGAATACTCAGCGGCGGACAGTGACTTGGCTGTGTCCCTTCTTGGCTTTGCTACCGTCCTTGAGCGTCGGTTATTATATTTGTCGGAGAGGCCACAATTATTAACACCATTGTCAGACATCGTAGGGGCAAATAGGGTGATCGAGCTAAGAGATATATTGAGTACACCAATCACGTTTGTTGTCTTAGAAAAATTTAGAAATCTTCTCTTGACGTTAGCAAACGAAAACCAATGACAGTTCTTAGGACGGAGGCACCGCTCCTCAAGAAGGCTGGTTGGTAAGTGTGATGGCGTCTACGCGTCGGCTAAGCTTTGTCGTAGCACGTAGCACGTTAGCCGAGTTCCGACAATACTGCTATCGTGCTTCCATCTCTCGGAATCGTGCTGCGTTTCGTTTAGCTACCAAACTAATGACCGTCTCCGACTTATTGTACTTTTCTGCGTACTTATTGTACTTTTTATTTGGTAGTTCGCTTTCATTTAATGTAGCTGTTTTGAATTCATATTCTACTGTAAATTCTGTTGGCAATACACAAAGAAGCCAACACACTTTCACTGTGTGTTTCATAATCACTTCAGCCATAAAATCTACAGTAGGACATAGGTCTCCCCATAAATTTCCACTAAGACCGGTAGAAAGCGCTTTGCATTCACCGGCTTACTGCGACCTTTTTTAAGTCGCCCAACCATCTTGTGGACGGATCACCAATTCGGATTTATGCCATGTTGTATGTTTTTTATTCACAAGCTGACGAGCCTTGGATTATGAATGAGATAAACTAATTTGTTCGATGGAAGCTTTTTGTTGATTGTAATGGAAAGGATAGCCACTTCACAGAAGGCAACAGTTGTTAATACAATTAGCTTTGTCTTTAATTTTATAATGACTGTGAAGACTGTGAATACTTTGTAAAGTACGACCAATGGTTGCATATAAGATGATTATAGCTTTCAGAAAACGAAGGGATTATTGATGGCCTTGAGCCATTTAGAGCTTTTAGTTCCTTTCCTACCTTCAATGATAGGCATGTACTACAGCGCTTACTTATACATATTAACTTTAGTTTTGTTAGCGTCGATAGACGGACGACCTCACTGTGTTGATTAGTTACCTAAATATATTATGCACCTAAAGGTATTATAAGATATTATACCTAAAGATATTATACTTACATGTCGCAAAGTACCTTGAGATATTAGAAACAAGGCTCCATTGCATTGTATAGCCCACCCATCAAACCGCATGGCATGGCTGCTTCGTAGAAATAGGCAGAATGGTTGTACCTATCCCTTCGGGTTCTCTATACCCCTTACTACTAATAAATGCTGATTGGGGCTCGTAGTACACTAATACTAAGCACTAAGAGAACAGAGAACCAATTATCCGCTGAGCCCCATAGTTACGACACCCACGGGAAGATGGGAAGGTGCTATTTGAGGCCAACATCATACAACCACTTTTTATGTTACGATTTTATGGAACTTAATTTTGATAATGCAAATCTTCTTTCTCTAAGACAAGAAATCAGGATAAAGATAATAAACTTTGTGTTTATCTCCAAATCTTATTCTGGTCTCACTCGGTAGTAAATTCTAGAAAAGTCTTTTAATCGTAAAATTTCCGAGCCGCGATACCTCACAAAATACGAATCAGGAACTTTAATTACCAGTCTCGCAGATTATTACCAAAGTTACTGATGAACAAAACATTTCCAAATTAACATTAATGGATCAAAACGAGAAATAATATTCATCAAAATAACCACACAAATGAAGGGTCTAACCCACAGAGGTACAAAACCCATTAACTTATCTGACCGGTTTAATGTCCCTTACACTCATTTTGCAATCGGCCCAAAATAATTGTGGCCCATAAATCGACGTTCCTGTACCGTGTGGGGCGAACAATTTGCAAAAAGCAATTGCTTCCATACATCACTGTCTTATCGGCGGATCTGAGCATCGATTGTCACTAGCTTTGACGGTTTTTTTGGTTTTTTTTGGGCCATTTTAAATATCAGCACAATATGTTTAATATATATAATAATATTTATATTTAGTTATCATTAAATTATTTTTGCAATATTTAAATAGAATGTATCATTGCAATCAGAGCTATTGAGGCTTGAATGCAGAAGAAAAAAGTAGATAGAACTTAAAGAATGTTATGTTAGGTCTAAGACATATTATTGACTGTCTAAGAAAAAAGTATTGATGTATTTAGAAATCACATATTAAGAATAACAAAAGAACTATTAAAAACTAATTAATATAAACAAAACATTATCCATGAAAATGTAAACATAGGAATATGAAAATATGTACGAGACGGATATATTAACATAAATAGCCCAAGGGAGTGTACATATCCATTTCTGGATATAACATTCATTAGAATCGTTCGTATGTAAATATAATTATATACACATGTACACATGAAAGTTAAATATTCCTAGCTTTAAGCGTTTTCAAATAAACTAGGCTCTTCGGGAAGCAAAAAGCTCTTCTTGGTTTACGTAACCTCCAGGGTAGGTAATAACGGCCAAAAATAACCCTTAATTGCTACCACCGTTTCGCATTACATAGTCTTTTGGAAGACTGAACGCAAGAAACGAATAGCACGAGACACGCCTACGATGTAAATAGATCTGGAGATAAGCCTCGATATATGGCGGCAATTTCCCCTACAGAAGGGTGAGCGGAAAGGATATTTCGCGTCACTCGTTCCTTTTTATGTGAACGCCGAAATATTCTATGACTCAATACTGGGAGGTAGTTAGGTTACAGGCTTGTTGGCTAGAACAGTTGACTTCTTTGTTTGATAAACTTGGTAATTTGTATAATTTTTTGACTTTGCGTTTGAGAATAGGTAAGGTTTTAGAGGTAAAATTGTCTCCAGATTTTATTATCTACTAGCGGACCCGGCCACACGTTGCTGTGGCTGTGGCTTAGGTTTTTGTTTCTAAATAACTCGCGGCCGCCTATGCTAATACCAAAAATTGACAACGTAAGAACAATTGGATTTCACTGTATTGCGTTTACTACGAAATAAATTTCACTTATACTTTAGCCTCAGAAACACGTGGTGCTTATGCCATTAAATTGTAGCTTATGTGAAACGTTGGTATTTTTAGCACAGCGCCATCTATGAGATATTAAAGTCACAGTATAACAATTGTCTGTAAAAACTGATTTAAGGCGCCATCTGTTTTAGACTTATGAAACTTACAATTAATAACAAAAATCAACATAAGAAATCATTTTATTGTTAATTAATAAATATTGCGACCATTCATCGAAATAAAAACCATCCTATCTCTCAAGTTGGATCGAACTGCACATGGTGTGCGAATTTTATTATAATCGGTTAAGTGGTTTAGGAGTCCATTGAGGACAAACATTGTGACACGAGATTTATATATATTAAGATTGTAAAAGTTTCCTACGACATTTGTTTTACTAACGATTAGTGTGGATGAGGTTAATATAAAAAAAATATATTGAGGATTTTGGAATCAAAACCCTAAACTTATTAATATTACTTTTGCGGTTTAAATTCGCGTTTAATATTTTTTATTTGAATTAACATTTCGGCATGTCCAATACTTTACATTTGTTTGCGGCCACAAACCACTAAGGTACTTTTCGACGTTTTAATACTACGCTATCAGTGAGTAGAGAACGGTAAATAAATAATTTTGATAAAGAACAGCGCGAGTAGCAAGATTAAGCCGTAAAAGTACTTTCTAATGGGTGTAGGATTCGCGATAGACGAAGAAAATACCATTAAAATCGGTGTTCTGTATTACGTAAACTTCTTTATGCGCTGAGCAAAATTTACTGCAGACCACACACCCGATAAGGAATGTCCACACTCCATAAGGCTGCCTTGGAAAAAATTAAAAACTTTTTTTTTTTTTAATTGCCCTTGATGGCAGATGAGCATACGGCCCACCTGATGGTGAGTGGTTACCGTTGCCCATGGACTTCAGCAATGCCAGGGGCAGAGCCAAGCCGCTGCCTACCGCTTAATACTCTCCACAAGCCTCGTTTGAAGAAGGACATGTCATAGCGCTCGGGAAACACCGTGGAGGGGAGCTCATTCCATAGCCGGATGGTACGTGGCAAAAAAGACCTCTGNCCGTCGCCCATGGACTTCAGCAATGCCAGGGGCAGAGCCAAGCCGCTGCCTACCGCTTAATACTCTCCACAAGCCTCGTTTGAAGAAGGACATGTCATAGCGCTCGGGAAACACCGTGGAGGGGAGCTCATTCCATAGCCGGATGGTACGTGGCAAAAAAGACCTCTGGAAACGCACTGTGGATGACCGCAGTGGTTCCAGGTAGTACGGATGAACTCTACTCCGGTGGCGGGCGGTGCGATGGTAAAAACGAGATGCCGGTATCATCTCGAACAATTCCTCAGAGCACTCCCTCAAACTGTGTATTGATACTGAATGAAAAGCAAATGAATTAAATTTATCAAAGATAACGGCCCGCTCCGGCTCCGCTCGGGTCTTAAACAAAAATTTCAACGATATTTGACGTAATAAAAGAACACTTATTGCGACATAACTATAATAGTTAAACATAATATGCTGCCGCAACACTTTTTGCAAATAGTAATGTGTTATACAAAGTCGTAGTACATTATTTTTATCTATCATCAATAGTTTTCGCAGGACACGCGATGTAAAGAATATGTTAGGTATTTTTTTTACACATTGGGTTACATTATTGGAGTTTTAATAAGGATCCCTAATTTTTTTCAAAAATGATTATAGACTATGCCACTTGGGAATAGCGTAGCTTCCAAGCAGTGAAAGAATTTTTCAAATCGGTTCATTAGTTTCGGAGCCTATTCAATTCAAACAAACAAATCTTTCCTCTTTATAATATTAAGTATAGACAACAATAATACCGTTTAGGTTGATTTAAGCATTCGTCTCTAGTATTGAATCGCATGAACTGACGTATTTTGTAGTAAAAAATACTTGGCTCAAATAATTGATTTCCCAATACGTATCTGGTCCAGAAGTAAGAACGTCAGTGTCCCGACTGTAAGCAGTAATAACGCCTTTGCAAAACTATTGGTTTTTATTCCTCTCGATATTTGCGCACGTGCTGTCGATATTACCTTTGTATTATGTGCTTACAACATAAATTCGCGGTAGTTGAACTTGAATAGCTTTAATTTGTACACGTATATTTGAAGGCCAAAAGCGTGTAAATTTTTCAGAAGACCTTCACCGATATTCAACCCCGAATCAACATACCTTTCTAATGACCACATTAAGTATTCGTATCAACATATCACGAACGTTTAGTCTTCGTGGCCGGATAAGACGTCCGCTGTATTCGTGGTTAGCGATGCACCGGTGTTCGAATCTCAGGCGGGTACCAATTTTTCTAATGAAATACGTGCTCAACAAATGTTCACGATTGACTTCCACGGTGAAGGAATAACATCGTGTAATAAAAATGAATCCCGCAAAATTATAATTTGCGTAATTACTGGTGGTAGGACCTCTTGTGAGTCCGCATGGGTAGGTATCACCATCCTGCTTATTTCTACCGTAAATCAGTAATGCGTTTCGGTTTGAAGGGTGGGGCAGCCGTTGTAACTAAACTGAAACCTTAGAACTTGTCTCAAGGTGGGTTACGTGGCGTATTTACGTTGTAGATGTTTATGGGCTCCAGTAACCACTTAATACCACCAGGTGGGCTGTGAACTCGTCCACCCATCTAAGCAATAAAAAAAAGAAGTCCAAAAGCGCGTGAGTTTTTGATAAGACCTTCACCGACATTCAACCCCGAATCAACATACCTTTCTAATAACCACATTAAGTATTCGTACCAACATATCACGAACAATTATGTTCGTCCGCTGATTGAAATTCGACCGTAATCACCGACACCTCAAGATTTCTTTTAAATGTGCGAACCTATTAAACTTTTTTTTGTTGTTGTCACGTTTGTCACGTTTTGTGTAGGGTTTCGGGGATATTTATTTTCTATATTATTTTTGAGACTTATTGCTATTTTATGAAGGATAAAGGGATGTCCATAAAAAAAAGTCTTTAACTTGTGCATCTTACCACGTTTGACGTACGGTTGCCAAACAAGGGTATTAACCGGAAAATTAATAAATAAAATACATGTATGTCAGAACAGCATAGAAAGAAGTGTCGCTGGTGTCAAGAGAAGAGATAGAGTAAGATTGTCAGAAATAAGGAGATTAACTAAATTTAAAAACGCAACCAAAATAACTAGAACCCTGAAGTGGAGATGGACAGGACATCTCTTAAAAGAGAAATACGAAAAATGGACGAAAATAATTACAGAGCGGTACCCACGGGACGGATGTAGAAAAAAAAAGGAAGGCAGCCAAAACATTGGGAAGACGAAATAAAGAGTATATCTAGCCCATATTGGAGTCGAACGGCCAAAAATTAGATGGACGAGCTCACAGCCCACCTGGTGCTAAGTGGTTACTGGAGCCCATAGACATCAACAATGTAAATGCGCCACCCACCTTGAGATATAAGTTCTAAGGTCTCAGTATAGTTACAACGGCTAGCCCACCCTTCAAACCGAAACGCATTACTGCTTCACGGCAAAAAATAGGCGGGGTGGTTGTACCTACCCGTGCGGACTCACAAGAGGTCCTACCACCAGTGATTACGCAAATTATAATTTTGCGGGTTTGATTTTTATTACACGATGTTATTCCTTCACTGTGGAAGTCAATCGTGAACATTTGTTAAGTACGTATTTCATTAGAAAAATTGGTTCCCGCCTGCGGGATTCGAACATCGGTGCATCGCTTCAACACGAATACACCGGACGTCTTCTTATCCTTTAGGCCACGACGACTTCACCGTTTTGAAAACCACACCGAAAGCTGAACGGAATACTTACTAATAAGTTGGATTTAAATTTAATTTATTAGTAAGTAAGTTATTAAGTTAGTAGTCAGTAAGTAATACAGCAATAAAGGCTTATTTTATTTTAGTTTATTTTATTTTTATTGCTGTTTTGTAACGTGTAATGTTACAATAAAAAATTATCTGTATACTTTCTGACCAAACTAGCTCGTGTCTTTACATAATTTTCAGATCACTATTATTTTCTTATATTATTATAGATTAATTCTAGATCCAATTAAGCACTAAAAATGGCTATAGTCAGCATTTCACTAATCGGTGTATTGCGTACAAGTATTTTAAGTTCGTCTAGTAATTTTAAATGTAAATTGCCATTGATAGTTTGTTTGCATTATAATTATGAAATGAGGGGTTTGTTTACACATTGAGGTAAATTTGTAAACGTATCTTTTTTAGCAGCCATTAACGAACTAAAACACGAGGTCCCTTAGTCAGGGAATTTCGGTAAGCTTTTTAAGTAGACGATAAAATAAACGAAAGGGCTAATCGGCAAGAACTTTGCATATGAAAAGCTAAATTAATATTGTTTGTCTAATAAGACGATTAAAATGTTAATACTGGGTAAAGTAAAAAACCTTGGATGTACGAGAAAATATTTTGGATGTGCTTTGCTTTAGTTTTGGCTCGTCTGTTAGTTTCATTGTTCATATAAAAGTGGACATCCAAAAGCAATTTTTATTGTGCAGCCCACTGAGTTTCTCGTCGAATCTTCTCAGTAGGTCGCGTTTCTGATCCGGTGGTAGATTCTGCGAAGCACTGCTCTTGCTTGGGCCAGTGTTAGCACCACTCCGGTTTGAGCCTCGTGAGCTCACCTACATGTCAGGGCGAAGCTGATATAGCCTCTCAAGGCTATCAGCATAGGTAGGAAAAAAAAATTGTGCAGTTTTGTGGTTCAACATCATGATTATTTGGTTCGAAGTTTCAAATATTGTACGATTTACATGATCACAAAAGATTTTTTTTATACTGTATAGATGGATGAAAGAGCTCAAAGCTCATCTGATGCTAAGTGATTATCGGAGCCCCTAGACACCAGTAACGTAAATGCCACCACTCACATTTTGACTACAGTTTTAAGTCTAAGTTTCACAGTATAACCATACCGTTCCTTACCATTCAAACAGAACCGCATTACTTGCTTCGCAGTAGAGAGAGGCAGAGTCGTGGTACCAACTTATAGAGGTTCATAAGACGTTATACTCTAATACCAGTAATAATGCAAATTATAATTTTGGTTTGTTTGATTTTTAAGTAATGATGTTCTTCCTTGACCATGGAAATCCTCGTTAATATATTTGTTAAATACGTATTTTACGTATATACGAAAAAATGATACCTGCCTACGGGATTTGAGCACCGGCTCAATTGCAATGTTCGATACGAATGTACCATTCTTCTTACGCCGTTCTTAATATAAATATCCAATAAAATATTATTAATTTATTATGTAAATTTTAGTTATTAGTCATTTTTCTAAGATATGCAGATAAAAGAGAATCAACTATGCTTACTGATAAACCTCAGGAGGCGCAAAGCCAGCCCGTCTAATTGCCAGATCCACGCCGCCAATTTCATGATTCCTAGAACATTCTCGTATCTTACGAAGCGGGCTAACCGACTAACGCAAAAAGCAATGGGCCGGGCGTGATGACCGCAACCGTAGCACAAAGATCCTTGTTTAGATAAATAGCATTCCGAATCGGTCGGCTTACCCTAATGAGATGCCCGATCATATGGGCTAATGAGGTTTCAGTTAATTAAAAACAATTTGAAAGACTTGCTGTTTTTATAAGAAGACTTTGATGTTGAGGATAATTTTACCAGACAAAGGGTATCTATTCGAGTATGTTTAATTATTTGACACGCTTTATAATTGGGTTTATTTATTTTGTTTGCGTAACACTGTTATTATTGGCCTATTAATAATTAGTCGTTGGATCCCATTTAGATACGTCAACATGAACACTGCTCACACTTTAAGATGTGCCCACAATATTTCTATTACATTATCGAATTATTCAAACACTAGAGGTCCCGCAGTAGTCGAAATTCGACTATAATTAATTGGAATTGTAAGCTTGTACATTATTATGATTGTATTTTATACTTCTATAATCACAAATTTCACCAAGGTTACAGTATAAAAAATATTAATAAAGACAAACATTATTTAATCTATTCTCAATTTGACTACCGACGTCAAGAACAAAAGTTTGACAATAAATAGTATGCATGCGTGTGTGCGTCAAATGCATGGTATGTAGTGTGTGTAATGTTTTATCTATTGATTTAATGTATCTTTTATGCATTATTTAAAAAAACTATTAGCATTGTGCACTTCTTCTCTATAAAATTTCATACTCCTCCGTCCGCACAATTTTCGTAAAAAGGGATACAAAGTTTTTGCTTCACGTATTAATATATAGATATCTGTTCCCACAAATGCTGTTTTTTGAGGTACAAATTCAGTAGTATTTAAAAAAAACATGGAACTGTTTCGGCTTTCTTTGGAAATCTCATATCATTTAATCAAAATCAAGACCTATTCGATTCAGCTGAGGGTCTATCTTATAACCAGCACACTCCCGGCTTTAGAGCTATTTATATTGAATTAAATACTAAATACTATGAGGTCAATAAACTTGCAGATAATTAAAAGAATGCCAAAATCGCGAATTAGATGCTCTACAACTACACGTTCGCAGTTCGGGGGTTGACTTATTTTCGAGTATGATATTTCTTTGGATACAAATCTAAAGATACATCTTGTATTACTCAATTATCCAGCAAGCACATAAAACCTTGCTCACGTAAATAGAGTCACAATTTATAAGAAAACATCGTATTAAAGTTATTACAGTAGTTGTTTGTCAGAGTTATGCTTACTTTATCAAGTACGGTCAGGAAAGGAAACAAGTTGTGAATTTTTTTGCATACATTTTTACGATATATTTAGTATCTGTCTGTTTTCCTGCTATGGAAGTGAGTTATATTATGTGCATGTTCATGTATTATAGGTGCAAAAAATAGAATTTAATCTAATCTTAAGCAAGATATTATAAAAAAATATATTTTTAAAGATCACTGACGTGGTAATGTATTTTCTGCTGACATTATGACGTAAGCCTTCTATCTACCTCATTCTACCTTGGTGTATTTAAAATGTATTTTTACACGCTTTTTTTACTATAAAACATTTTTTTTTACACTATTTTCAATTTAAATTTATTAAAATTTATTTTCTATTTTTTAGTTGAATTTTATATAAAGCGTTTTTTTGTTTTTAATTTGTTAACTATTACACACAAATAAGCTCACGCCTCTGTCAGATTGACAGCTCTTAGAGGAGTTCACATCCAATACAAACCTTATCTGCACCTTTAATCTCAACTGAAAGAGAAAGTAACTAGTGATAAGATACTTTCAGATTGGATATACCGCACGGTTTCAGTTAGTTTAGGATTATATAAAATAAATCATATCTTTTTTGCAGTTCTTATACATAAAGATAGTATGTATTGTACGTAAAGATTATAACAAAAAGGAGAACTTATCACTGAATAAGAAATTAAAAACATAAGAAATAGAAATTAAACATTTTAACACAGTAAACACAAATGATGGTATTATCTTTAGCAATACTGGACACTCCTAGCCATGAAATTATGGATAGAATATCCATGAAAAAACAGTTGGAAAAGCTAGATGATGGATTAAATATATTAATTGAAATTTTCAAACCCATTTTTTATTCTGACCGTACATGAATATGTTTTGCTTTATACAAAGTGTTTCAGTGAATAATCAATCGAGTGGCAAAGAACTGAATAATATAAACTTGGAACTGGAACGAAGCTCTTAGTAAAGTTTAAACACACTTCTAGACTATTGTAACAAGTCTTCTGGAATATTCTCTAATAGACGCAAGGCGAAGTAAATGAATTATGACAAAATAGAAATTGTGAATATTTGCATTTCAAGCTTTGCAAATTTCATTGCAATTTTTACAAGTTGCATTTGTCATGATTTGACAGTGCTGGAGGAGGTAGCTGCTCACGCAAAATCAACGCATCCAAACTTCGGAGGCGTAATGTCACTTACTCGTATAGACTTCACACGGCGCTAGGAAATACCTATGGTGGCATTTTATAAAAAAAATATACTGTTCTTCGATGGGGAAAATAAAGCGTTCAATGGGACGGAACCCCGTACCGTGTAGGCATGTTCATACATTCTTGAAGCCTTAGTTTCTCAGTCTATACCTAGCTAGATGGAGACTAGATTTGTACAAGAATAGAACCGCAATTTTGACTCAATACCTCGGAACTGTACATAAAAATGACGTAACATTCAAAATAAACCAACAATGCCAAAAAAATCTGTAGCAGCATTTCTAGTAAAAAATATATATTTACACCCTCTAAGCTACAAGCGAGGTAAATTGTATCTTTACACACCAAAGTCCTCACAGGCTTTACTATGAGGACTTTGGTGCGTAAAGATGTTTCTATTCAACACCAAATTACTTCTTTATATTTTTCTTTTTATCCAGATACAAAGCTGTTGGATGGGAGTCAGAACTAAAAGAGCTGAAAGGCAAAATAAATTGGCCAAAGAACATGAAAATTTCGAAAAAGGTACATAAAACTGTTTTATTGCTGTGCAGACGGGCTGCGGTGGGCGTCAGACTGTAAGGTATAGCCCAGATATATTGCGTGCAATCGTCCGGTTAAACTCAATATAAAATTACCGTAGATTAAGCATTGTGCAGATGGTGCAACATATATTTATTTTATATTGTGAAGATATCTTGGTACAATGAGTACACTCTAGATGGTACACTCTAGACTCCACAGTCTAGAGTGTATTTACCGCCTGTCTCATTGTACCAATCATTAATGTACTTGATTAGTAATTGATTTATTAAATTTGAAATATTATATCTGAGGTTAGGTTGAGAATTATCGTAATTTTGACCAAAGCTTCTGTTTTATTTATTGCCCTAGTAGTCAAACGAGCGTACGGCCCACCTGATGGTGACTGGTTACCGTCGCCTATGGACTTCTGCAATGCCAGGGGCAGAGCCAAGCCGCTGCATACCGTTAGGTATTCTCCACAAGCTTCATTTGAAGAAGGACATGCCATAACATCGGAAAACACTGTGGACGAACGCCGTGGTTCCAGGTAGTATAGATGAACTCTACTCCGATAGCAAACGATGCGATGGTAAAAACGAGATGATGGGATCATCTCAAAGAATTCTTTATTTCCTTAATTCTTAGCCAAGTTTATACCTGAGTGCAGGATGGCGTCATAGCAAGAAATTTGTCGACATACAGCCTGTAAGCAGCCACCATAATCCGCAGAAACCACAACCATTGACCAAAAGTTGAAACTTTTATCTAAACTTTTTTATACTGGAACTTCTAGTTGTCCTTTCTGATACCAGCGTTTTTTCGAAATTTACACCCGGCCTCCAACAGCGGAGAAGCAAAGATAATATTTAATGAGACTCATGTATTTTGTCTTCTTAGAGACACTCAACAAAGTACTGACACCTCTAAAATTGACACTCACTGCACTTAGATGTTTACTTAGCCTAGTGAATACAGCTTGTAGCGATCCGTGCCAAGTGCCAACTCTTTTGTTACTGAATGAGAGTGTAATATTTATAGTTACTATTTGATAGGGTTGTCAATTATTACTAGGTAACCTATTTTTGGCTTAGATTTTACGAAATCATCGGATACGTGAATAGTTAATTAAGCCACCGCAGAATTGATAGAAGCATTTAATGCCCCCGGGTAAGATATGTAGCTATCTAACAATACCGTACGTAAGTCTTGAGATAGGTACCAACATTTTTACTAATCTCACTTTTACAGTCCACCCACCTTGAGATATAAGTTTTAAGGTCTCAAGTATAGTTACAACGGCTGCCCCACCCTTCAAACCGAAACGCATTACAGCTTTGCAGCAGAAATAGGTAGGGTTGTGGTACCTACCCGCGCTGACTCACGAGAGGTCCTACCACCACTAATTACGTAAATTATGATTTTGCGGGTTTGATTTTTATTACACGATGTTATTCTTTCACCGTAGAAGTCAATTGTGAACATTTGTTGAGTACGTATTTCATTAGAGAATATGATTTTCTTCCTCACAATAATGTGTTATTTCATCTTATCTTCGGTTACTCGGAGAACATCGTGAACGGCAGCATCAAGAGCGCAGATCTGGTCAGACAAAGCTTTGGACTGCGTCCCTGAGATTTCGTTCCCTTTATTTTGCCAGTAACTACCAGTTTTTCAAGATTACCTCGGTATTTTCTGGCAAAGTATCTGAAGTACTCTAAGATTCGCTTGAAGTAGATTTTACAAAGCTATTTTTTAGTAATAACGCTTTTATTAGCTGGACTGGTCCTTACAGTACAAGTATTTTTATTTAGTTATAGCTTGATAGGTAAACAAGGTTGCTGTTTACCTGGTTTTAAATGATTTTCGTAACCAATAGAGATCACAGATCAGAGATCACAGAATATATTATGCTGTTTTCAGCAGCGAAGCAAAAAGAAGATCCATGGCTTTAAAACCACTTACTCCAACTCTAAACGCTTTTCGGAACCAATAGAGATTACAGACCTAATGTGCTTTTTCCAGCAGCAAAGCAAAAAGAGGATTCATCGATTTAAAACCACTTACTTTAATAATATATACCTAAATCTTGCCCTTAAATGTATATTTAACGTCGTACTCTAAGAAGTCGGTGGAATTCAAGGAATTTGCTTAAGGTGCAAGAGAGAAAGGGAAAGTAAATTATACCCGACCTTTGGAGTTAAATTATTTTTCCGTAATTAGCAGGTATTTTCCGCTAAAACCTTGGCTGCTGTAAGTAAAATCATAAACCTTCATCTGATGTGGCGGCGGATCAAAATGCGCCCCTAAAGAAATTGTCACCAGTGCGTGGCAGGTCTTTCTTGATGCATCAGCGCTACGGTAGATTAAAATGCTATAACTTTGGGAAAACATACTGTACACACAATTTATAGTATATAGTTGTCGATGTCAAACTCTTACAAACACCTGAAATAATAGGTCCGCACCAGCGAGAGGGACACAGTTTCTTCGTCCGCACAAGGTGAAAGAACCGTGGCAGGCCGATATGAGCCTATTCCGCAGTGGAGGTATTAAATCTATCTCCACAGCATTTACTTTTCGAGTTACGTTATCTTACGTAAAGCAATATTGAGACACATTTTGTCTATACTATAAATCTACAGAAAAGTAAATGTGTTCATTCAGAATTTCGCAGCCCGAACCGTATTTTTCGATATATACAAAAAAATATATTTCATTTCCAGAGATCGGTCTAGCCTCCGAAGTACTTTGTCCGACTATAAATCTTGCAAATGTATATTAAAATGAAGTGGTTTCGTCCCTTTACGGGGCCCTGCGACTGGCTTTATCGCTCTCTGCGTGGTTTATAAGTTTTCTATTTTTGGTAAACTCTTTTTTTTTTGGTTTTCGATATAATCACATTCAAAGAAAACTATTCGTTGATAATTATGATAACTGTAGCTAAACATCAGACCCTGGTCAATTATAGCTTATAGCTTGTTTCGGTCTGATCTATATCCCAAATTACTTTTAAAAAAATTCGAAACCTACGACTTTTCAAATTCGGTTCGGATTACTTATCAAATCCATTTAGGTGAGAACAACAATAAGATTACCCTAGTAGGTCCGTAGCAATTTTAGCTTCACTTTAATTCCTGACTTCCTTGAGTATTAGTGGGTCTTAGTCCTTCTAAATTTGCGTCGCAACATGACGGCTATAACTTGAAAGAAATTTAACTCTATTACTCAATAAATACATGAAAATATCAAAAAGCATAACTACCAAAATATTCTTTTCTCCGATTTAAACTTATACAGATGACAGATGATAATTAAAATAATATATCAATAACTATATCATGCTGCAATAAAGGTGCTAGAAGCTTTTAAATCAAAATACAGAATTTGTGAACGTTTTGTGTGTTGGCGATAAAAAGCTGCACACAGCCGGTCGCGCTAACACCCTAGCTCAATGTTGTCTAATTTAATTCATTAATTTAGTTTGTCCGGAGTTAACTTTGAAAATTAGAGACTCTAAGCTCGGATAAGCAATCAAAGCAAATTCGTGAACATTCTATAACTCATTAAAAATAAAATAAAAATGATGCGACAGCGAAATTATTGAAAACGATAACAATAGACTGCTGATTTTCTTAAACAATTTCTTTATCAATCTTTAATCAATTTACTCTTTGTTGTAAATATTTTAATTACATTCCCGAACAATATTTTGTTAAAATAATCAGCAAACGTGCTCAGTGGTGCTCTCTCGTGTGGTTTGAGAAATCTTTCAATGTTGATCTATTGAATATGTTGGTGAAAATTGCCACCCATTTAAAGACATCACGCTGAATTGTAATTGCATTAACGATTGCACTAGCATTCAAAAGAAATAGAAAATAAGAGCAATTAAAAAAAATCAATACATGAACAGACGATGTTGTAGTAATAACCCGTGCTCACAATACGCTCAACGTATCTGTTAAAACGCTTTGATTAAATCCAAGTCCCACCAATCATATTCCAATACTTTTTTATTTCTACATATTGGTAGACAGCGATTTGGCAATACCCCTGGCGTTGTTAACGTCCATGAGCATTAGTAACCACATACAATTAGGGCCGTATGCTGAAAAAAAATTTAAAAAAACTTAACTTTCCGCAACATAGTCCTCGAAACAAAGGAAGCATATCATATTCTGGTACAACACTACATACTGTGTACAATAAAATACGATATACGTAGAGTACCCGCGTATCGGCGCACGAATAATAAACCGAACCAAATCGAGTGGTCTGAGTTATGTGGAAAGTTGGCCGAATGCGCGGATACCGGGGATATAGAGATACAAGAAATGCTTAAAAAATTGTATAAACCATTTTAATTATCTAGGTTATATATAGACGTATTGATGCATAGATGGAAATCATCTTTAATCATATTAGTAATGAAAGAGTTAAAGATCTCTAAAAACGCTCAAAAGTTACTTATTCTAAAAACCAACTGCCTATTTAAATAAGAGCAGTACGGAAGAAAAGTATTCAGAGAACTGATACCAAATGTGTGGAGAATAAGCACAAATTAGTATGAAAAACAAGTAGCAAATAGCAATCTAAACAGTTCGCAAATTGGTAAACTCTCTGGACGGCAAAGTTAGCTGCAAGCTCAGGGCACTTAAGACTTTGAACTCATGTTTCCAGATGGCATTCAGGATGTCTATGATATTAGTGACCCCTCAACACAAGGTAGATCGTGTCCTCGTTAATGGGTCAATCTCTAGCAAAGACCAAATATTTATGAAAGTAGTATTGAAATCGAATTGCAAAACCAAGATGATTAGAATATCAACACTAATGTCTTCTTACAAAAAATAAATATAAAATCCTTAAAATTAAATTAAAAGCTCAGTTTTAAGGAATATTTGAACTTTTTTTTTGTATAAAAAAGTAGTTAGATTTAATTATCTGAGGTACCTATCTAAGTGTTCTGAAAGAAAACTTGCTGTGAGTAAAATCTTACCTAATAACTTTCAAGCAATCACTGGGCATTGTCAATGGGATTTTTACATCAAATTTGTCCTAACTTTATTTTAGATATTCGTTAATAACAAAATATTTGTCCTACTTAAAATCTATTCGTTCTTTGGAATATTTCCAAAGAACGAATTTAATTAGCTAAAAAAATTTAGGGGAAGTTTTCTTCTAAATTTACAATTTTCAAATCAAACAATGCCACATCCTAAAACTCTGACATCCACGACATTAGTACATTCGCCGCTATAAATAATAAGCGAGAGACCGGAGGCGCCTCGGATCCTTACAAAAAGTAACAAACAGATCTCTTAAATAAAGAAAACACGGGCATATGTTAACATCTGTCGGTCGGCCACTCTGGGTACAGTCGCGTGGACTTGCGCTTCCGCGGATAAATAAATACCCGGACCGTATATGCGTATCCGCTGTTAGTAAATTGGTTCTATTTTTAATATTGACCGATTCTTATTACAAACTTTTCTATTGAAATGTACAATCTCTCAACAAATTTACAAATTATGAGATCTGTCTCTTTCCTTAAATCAAAACATATATTAAGCTTAATTAAGCTAATTTACTGCTGCTACTTACGATTTAATCTCGCGTTTTTGTTTTTAACTGTCATTCTTTTTATTATACGGCACGAGTCGTAGCCCTTTTTGAGACTAGAGCTCTTTGACACAATCGTGTTATAGTGATTTATTTAGTGGTAGAGTAGCATAGTATTCACGACAAGAACGCTTCACAACACACTCTACCACTTGAACTCAAAATACTCTCGATTGTGGAATTAGGGGAAGAATTAGCTACACAAACAAATACTGTAGAGCTGTTGCGCCTTAGGCAAATACTTTTCCTTGGAGAGCACATTCAGTGGCCCGGGAAGGTGAAGATTTTATCTCCGGAAAGCGGTCAGACTTCTGTTGTTTTGTACACGGAAAACTATATCTAATAGTCACTGGAGCCATCGCAATAATTCCAAGTGGATTATAAGCATAGTAGCAATAATGAAAACAGACATATAAATATACTTAGAATATCGTCGAACCCACATCTGTGTAGCTTATTTATGTGGAGCCTTGATAGTTAGGATGAAAGGTGAGATAATAAAACAAACTGTCACCATTTTGTCTCATTAGAGGAAAGTTTTTAATTTTTTAATCTCTACTTTATTACGTAACCGATTTTTTTTGGAACGAAGTTCCTTATGGGACGATGCGGAGGGGTACTTTAACCAGGAAAAAACGTCCGTAACGTAAGATTTTTTCTATTTAGTTTGTTAATAACAGATGTCGCTGCACGTAAATTAACAATTCCTGAATCGCGATGACGAGATGCTATAGAGTTGATAGACCTTCTCGTATTTCTCTTGCTAAATCATACTTACCTGGCGTAGGGGATACTGTGATCGAGCAGGCGGTTTCACCAGGGCGAGGCTGCTGCCATTGCACTGCGAAGTGGTTGACCCTTGCGATTATTTTTATTTTTATCAATAAAAAATCATAAAAAAATGTATACCCGAATTACTTACTCTTTATGAACTCTTTATGCCTCGAATAGAACTTAAAATTAATATTTTTATAATAAGGAACTTCGTTCCTATCCGGTGTACCACGACACCACACATATTTTTGTGTTAGAAAGCGACTGCACTTTTTATTATATTAATATCTTCTTTTACTTCAATTGATAAGCTTAGAAGAGAGATAAAAATTAGAAACATTATTTTTTTCTATTCTATTCGTTCTTCAACTTACAGTACAGGAATCCCTTTTTGTACAGATTAATAAAAACCCATTCGTCCATAAAACACGATAGCCACAGGAAATGGCCCAAGAGCGGGCTCCTAACTATTTAACATAATAAAAACTTGAAGGGATGTATATGGATTACCTCTTCACAGGTTTACGAAGCGAGCCCTTCCGTACCCTCAGAACTATAAATTATCGAGATGTTCAATATTTTGGTGTCTAGCGCACAAAATAGATCACGTGTCGTGTTTTTTTTAACTATTCATTGCTGGAAAAGAGTAGACAAGTTCTTGTTAGACAGCGGCTTGGCTCTGCCCCTGGCATTGCTGAGGTCCACGGGCGACGGTAACCACTCACCATTATGTGGGCCATATATTCGTCTGTCTACAAGGGCAATAGAAAAAAAAAACCTGATAATAAGTGATCAGGGAAAACATCACAAAATGACTGCCTCCACCCATCTGAAGAACTAATTAGTTTGTTATTAAATCTCGCGACTTAGACTACAACGTTGACTGTTTCATTGTAAATAAAAAGTATAATGGTCCCTAAGTGGATACGTAATCTACGTACACATGTACGTGCATAGGTTAAGGTCTCGTTACCTACACGTATGTCTAGGCCACGTTACTACCAGTAACCGTGAGGAGTTGGTCGATTATCGATTCAATATCGTACGGTTAGAGTTGAAATTATTATTGTACATACTATCAAAGACTTAAGACACGACAAATTGAACTGACTACTGACAACTGACAACTTTAATCTATTACAAAACAGTTTTGTCAGGTAATTGTACGCCTTAGTCTCTAACTAGTACTTTAGCTCAGTGACCCTAATATAAATAAACGATCTCTTCCCTTCCAATAGTTAGCCTAGAATAGTATGTCGTTCTTTTTTTATCAAATGGCGCACGGTCATCCGCCTCTAAATTAAGATACACTGTTTTATGGGTACCAGAGACTCACATACCAACATACGCTTAAATATATTCCAATTTAAGTAATAAACACCCAAACAAAGAGCAACAAAATCTGTTCATCACACGAATGTTTGGCAGATCTGGGAATCGAACTCACAACCTTTGGCGCAACAGTGAGGGATGCTAAATACTGCACCACCGGTTCAGTCTGAAATTAATCGTGTTAGAGATATTTGCTATTCAACTACCGTTTCCAACGGGTCAGGTTTTGATCCTGAATTTGAAATCGAAGACTTAAAGTATCAAATAGCCTTAAATATGTATCGATACTAAATATTTTAATATCAGTGGTAGTGGTAAAGGTAGAGGGGGAAGAGGTCGACCGAAGAAGACATGGATGGAGTATGAGAATGACGATATGAGAGAGAGAGAGAGGAGTGAGTGTTGAGATGACGGCTGATACAAGAGAATGGAAGAGAAAAATTAGCTGTGCCGACCCCACCTAGTGGGATAAAGTGGAGAAAAAGAAAAAAACAATAAATATTTTAATATCGAATCCCGGTTATACTCACAATCCTTATTGAAGATATTACAGGTCAGAATCCATCTCTAATCTCATACATATACCAGTGCCCACGACACAGTACGTGTAACTAAAATAAACAAACAGGAGGTTCCGTTCTCGACGGCCAATAGTAACCATCGGTAGCTAAAGTTCACGACTCATAAAAAAGCTCATACGAAGAGAACCTAAAATGTAAGATCTTGAACCGAAAGCTCTTTGAAACTGCAGCCTCGAACTTTTTCAATTTATTTTTACTGTCTTCAACCAAAGTTTAAAAGCGAACTATTTAGTAGGCTTTTATCAGAGTATTAAGTGGGTGAAAAGTATTGATTTAGCAAAGCTCTGTCAGCACTTAAAGAGTATTTGTTGCTCTCTCGGTATATTTGTACAGAAATATTAGTGAAAACCTTGTTTTAGATGGCTTCAAGTAGCCAGATAAGTTCAAGAACCACTTATTATTAAGTGCTTATCGTGGACTTAACAACATCGATGCCGCCACTCAGCTTATGATGAGAACGAATTCTAAATTATATTGTGTTATCCTACCGTTTAAAGTGGAACGCAGGACTGTTCCGTATTAATAATAGTTCTAGCGATATGTAGAATGATGCTATCTCTGTATACTGTTAAGTACAGCAACTGTCTCTCTGTATACTGTTAAGTAAGTTAAGTCTTCGACAAAAGGCTGGGTTTATACCTTACTTTAAAAAGGTTAGGCCTAGTTCCATGTGCTATTTTATCTAATATTTATAAGGGCTGAACGAATATCCCCAATATGTGATTTCTTCTGCTACTCATCTCCAAGCATTGCGGGCTGATCGTGCTATGGCATTTTGAAATTGCATCATATAGATATCTTGTTCCAACTTATTTTATGTGCGTAAACTATATTACTTCTGTTTGACCTCCCTAACTTCTTCCTAATGACTCTTTACCATGTTTCTCGGAATGGTTGGATATTTTTTATTGCTTAGATGGGTGGACGAGCTCACAGCCCACCTGGTGTTAAGTGGTTACTGGAGATCATAGCCATCCACAACGTAAATGCGCCACCCACCTTGAGATATAAGTTCTAAGGTCTCAAGTATAGTTACAACAGCTGCCCCACCCTTCAAACCGAAACGCATTACTGCTTCACGGCAGAAATAGGCAGGGTGGTGGTACCCACCCACGCGGACTCACAAGAGGTCCTACCACCAGTAGCCATGAAAAATTCTCCATTCCCTGCCTGCCTGCCTATTTCCCGTGAAGCAGTAATGCGTTTCGGTTTGAAGGGTGGGTCAGCTGTTGTAACTATACTGAGACCTTAGAACTTATAAATCAAGGGGGGTGGCGCATTTACGTCATCGATGTATATGGGCTCCAGTAACTACTTAACACCAGGTCGGCTGTGAGCTCGTACACCCTACTAAGCAAAAAAAAAAAATTACTCCTCTTCTTTGCGTCCATAATCCTCAAAGCTGAGGATCGTGGCCTCCCTTGATAACACTCTCCTGGACTATTCTGTGCCAGCCCTGCCTAAAAAGCTTATAACAGACTACAAATAGAGTCGTCAGTGATTACGAAAGCTGTAACGTATTCGAAGCTCGGAAATAATATAATGACAGTAAAAATGCGGGACTAAATCGTAAAACTAGTTTTAATTATATCTATAATACGATCCGCAAACAATTTAAATTGTAAACCGGAAATTGTAGAAAGCTTTATTAAGCCTAAAGGAAAACAGTTTTTAATTATTATTATTATTATTATTTTTTATTGCCTTTGTAGGCAGACGAGCATACGGCCCACCTGATGGTGAGTGGTTACCGTCGCCCATGGACTTCAGCAATGCCAGGGGCAGAGCCAAGCCGCTGCCTACTTTACATATTGCAGCCGCTTTACATATTGCAGCCTTCAACAAGCTCAGGACAAATAATTATATCGAAACGATACTCTGTTCTACATGACCACTATCACACTACTTATCTTCAACACAACAACCTAGCTCACCAGTATTTTACCGCAAACATTTCCCGCAGCGCCGTAAGTAATTCTAAAATTACCATAATTATATCAAATCCAAACTTGCCACGCTTGCAACACTGAACAACTTTGCCTCCGAGCGAATCTCACGCTTCAGCCGCCCCGATAACGTCTAAATTCCCTTAAACAAACAATGTTTACTTGAAACACAAATCAAACAGCTGTAAAGTGAATACATAGTGTATTTGTTTTCGTCAATAAATGATTATAGCGTCGTTAAGTGTAGTCTGGTCCGAGGAATGTTCAATTGTATGTATTTTTAGTAGGATTTCAACAGTGAGCCGTAAATCTTGATCACGCTGATAAAATTTGGGTACTCCATGTTCGATCTCACATTTTGGGAGACCAATCATGATTACAGATGTCAGTGGATGAGAGGGTACACACAGTATATCGATATACCGAGAAAGAAAGAAAATCGATTCGACACTTAAGAATCATATTTTTGGCGTTAATTAATTTAGAAGGTTTTCTAATCGTAATCTGAGAAGTAAATAAAGATAACTGGTTTAATTTGCTTAGGATAATTTTGTATGCACCGAGTGCTCCGAGGAATTGAATGAAATTATACCATCATTATCATCGTTTTTACCATCGCACCGCCCACCATCCATACTACCTGGAGCCACTGCGGTCATCCACAGTGCGTTTCCAGAGATCTTTTTTGCCACGTACCATCCAGCTTTAGAATAAACTCCCTTCCACGGTATTTCCCGAGCGCTATGACATGTCTTTCTTCAAAAAAGGCTCGTGGAGAGTATTAAACGGTAGGCAGCGGCTTGGCTGGCGGCCCCTGGCATTGTTGACATCTAAGAGCGACGGTAACCACTCACCATCTGGTGGGCCGTATGCTGGTCTGCCTATAGGAGCAATAAAAAAAATACAAAAAAAACACATCAGCAAGATATTGTTATCCTTTTCATTGATGTTCGTCTTCCAATATGAGCAAAAGAGACAGAGCACCGCCTAGGCTAACAGCGGTTCTAACACGTTAAGTCTTCTCATAAGACTACTAAACATATTTAATCTCCAACCATACTACGCATTATAATTAATTACTATTTTTTATTTTTTATTGCCTAGATGTGTGGACGAGCTCACAGCCCACCTGGTGTTAAGTGGTTACTGGAAACCATAGACATCTACAACGTAAATGCGCCACACACCTTGAGATATAAGTTCTAAGGTCTCAGTATAGTTACAACGGCTGCCCCACCCTTCTAACTGAAACGTATTACTGCTTCACGGCAGAAATAGGCGGGGCGGTGGTACCCGTACGGACATACATGAGGTCCTACGACCAGTAAAAGTGACGTTTCAGTAGGAGCTTTTTCACACCGTTTATCAGCTCATAGGCAGTGTGCCTATCTGATTTCAATCACGCCTCACGCATCGAAACATATAGTACCAAACGAGAGAGAATCGTGTCCACCAAAAAGAATCTACGTTCAAAAGTTCATAAATCTCAAAGAGTAATTAAATAATTAAAACGCTACGAAAAAAATCCATTTTAAAAGTAATAAAGAAACTAGATAAGAGAAGTCGTAAACAAAAGTAGTCACGTGTAACTAAACAGCCGGGCGCAATGAAATTTAAAAGCACGTACCTCGAGATAAAGAGAATTTCTCACTAAATTTACTTATAAATACACCCGGTGCTGTGACGGAAAAAAGCACAGAGTAATTTATATTCAGACAGTTCAGTCCAAATAAATAAAGTATTGCACATAATTTTGGCAGTGGATGTAACAACGATTTTGGTATATTAATAAACTCTTGCGCTTTATAAAGCGCAGGTCCAACCTCGCGTGGAATACTGCTCTCACCTCTGCTACTTCCATTCCAGCTACTTCCATTTGACTCCATACAGAAATGGGGTGTTCGGATGATCGATAGTCCTGCTCTCGCGGATCGCTTGGAACCTCTGGGTCTACGGAGGGACTTCGGTTCTCTCTGTGTTTTATACCGTATGGTCCATGGGGAATGCTCAGAGGAATTATTCGAGATGATCCCCTCATCTCCTTTTTATCATCGCACCTCCCGCCATCGGAGCAGAGTTCATCCGAACGAATCAACTGTATCACTACGTTACAGACCCACGAAATGGCTTTTTAAGTTCCCCAATCTATAAATCTAAATATATATAATTCTTCTATCCTGCGTATACTAGTGAATTCCTCCTAAACGGCTGGACCGATTTTGATGATTTTTTTTGTGTGTGTTCGAGAATTCGATTCAGAATTCGGTCCACTACAAAAAATAATAGAAATTTGAAGTTTTTAAAGTTATGATATGTGTACAGAACAACGTCTGTGGGGTCTGCTAGTTAGACAGTAAAAAAATTTCATAGTCTTTCTGACTGAGCATCCAGTGATATGTCTTCAATAATTAATTAATAAGTCAGTAGATCTTAAGGACCTCTCCTTTCTGTCTTCTCATTTTAATTTATTTATTTATTACAAGGAGAACCAACCGCCAGCTCATTATAATATAATAAACAATAGAAACTAAAACCAATTAAATGTCCTCTCCAATGTAAACAAGTTAAAACACTACAGAAACAAAAACAGAGAAACAACAAAATAAAAAAAAACAAAATCAGCAAGCAAGAAACAACATAAGCAAAAGAAGGAATACACCAAACTAATTCAAATATACACTTATATATAAATGTCACATGCGGTATATTGCACAGTTAAGTCTTTTAGCGTCGATTTTAATTCTGCGAGTCACTTCATCTTTAATTTTTTTATGGCAAGGCACAAATTCTTCATTAGTATACATAACATACATGATAAGTTTATATTTGTGTTACAGTGATAAAAAATGGAAACAAAATTATTTGGTTGTTCTTGGACTGAAGTTCAAACAGGCCATGCCAAGGGCTCTAGTTTTAATGCTAGTTTTTGTAAACAACACACATTCGCAACTCGAAGTGTGATTGAAGATAGATGCACTAAGAAAGACATTCGAACTAACTGATTTATATTTAAACTGTGAAGAACGTGCCTAATCCGTCGAATGCCAGAAATAAACACACGATATCCGTCTTGTCATTTCGAATTGAAGTCATTTTTAAAAGTTCCCCTCCTTGTTAAATCAAAGTAATGCCCGGGGCGGCGTATTTGTCAAGATTTACCTAATAGTTTTTATTTTCTTATGAATGCAAAGTGATTTCTGGTAATTTTAGCTCCGGCAGTATTTTGTACTTCAAAAGGGGATTTAACGGTAATTACGGTACAGAAATAAGGGCATTTTAATTGGGTTTGACTCAAAATAAAAAAGCGAACTTGCGGAGGCCTTTGGGGACTCCGTAAGCTGGTAACCTCGATTGATGTGCCTTATGCCACACCTCAACGAAGGCTTTTGCGGTATTAAGTACGCGATAGTGCAGAATCAGCTGTGTGATGCGATTTAATCTTCCACGGGTTCGAAGCGGTTGAAAGCTAGTGATAGCATTCCCAGTGTGATGCTCACAGATCCTGGTAACTAAGCCGGTGAGTGAACTTAACAAATTTTGAAAATTTATAAACTTGCAAATATAATACATATTTCAAATTCAATTATTTGTGTTATTAATGTTATCGAAGATCAATTTGCTGCAAAATCAAATTAACTATTCACAAAGCCAATTTCAAAAGCAAATATTCTGAGACATTTATCTGTCAAATACATAAATTGTATCGAAAATAATTGAAGTATTCCAAGATTAACCGTATTTCAAAGATGTAAAAAATAATGTAAAATGATGGAAAACGCACCTCAAATATATGTTAACCAAATTAGGGCTGACACGAGGCATTCATCAACTGATAAATCAAATTTTAGTTCAATAAAGAAGAAATCTAATAACCACGGTTATTAAGAAATTTTATCTTCAGAGAGCGCCATCCGAATTCGACAATAAATTTCTCGCAACCCTACTACCATATTTATGGATCGCATTAGAAAAAAACAAAACTTACCATAAAAATGTCTACAATTTTCACAATCATAATTCGTAGTTAAGAAAACCATCGAAAACTGTTGCATTAACAATCATTATGTTAATTGTAAATTTACACAGAATTAAACTCGAAAAATCAGCTTCAATTTTGACGTATGAAATACTCCAATCGCTTAAATAGTCGAGGACACGCGACATAAATAAAAAGGAAATGAAGGGGAGGGATATGAGGGAAAAAAACAACAGACATATCTCTCAGAGTAAGAAAACAAACAATGTGTGTTAACATCTGTCGCGGCACGAACGTGTACAGACGAGAGCTAAAGTCATACGAACGTTCATATAAATTTTGTTTTGCTGTCACATTTTTCAAGAGCTTTTAATGTCACGGGATTGCGGGCGCTGAGAGTATAATAGGGTTTAATTTTTCGTGGAAATTCTTGAGGGCTTATAGCTGTAAAGTTGATGATGCAATGCAATATTTGGGCTAGGTCAGAGGAATCTCGTAGTAATAGAATAAAATTATTAATTAGTATTGTAGTTATTTCTCTAATATCAATCATTTATCCCAACATCGTCATTCATTTGATACCTACCAGCCTTCTTCTTACGGCCTAGTTTTTAACAAACCGGGTAGGCTATACTTATTACTTATTATTGTCGTGAACCAATTATAAAAATTGTATAAATAGTTCTCTGATTAATATGCTGGACAATTCCACTCACGGTATATCTTTTTTAAGCTTCAGTTATCGTCGAACGTCAAGATCAGTTGAACCAACAATACTTGGTTTTTACTTTAAATTTTTTTTTTTTTCTTTTGGTTTTACTTTAAAAAAGCCCTCAATGAAACAACTTAATACAAATCTTCATTTTGGTGAAGTCCTATATTGAACTCTTATATTGGAACAACGGCTATACTACCTCTGAATCGAAAGGAACAACAAGACAAGACAAGAAGGGTCGTCGTACCCCCTTTCGGGGGCACGGAACGGGCCTCGGGGCAAACCCCACTACCCGGGACGGAGCTCCCTGCCACACAGGGCAGGGGTGAAATTATTGCAAGACGGGATTAGGGGAGGCTGTTCGTAGCGTGCTCGGCACACCCGCATCGACAAAAATATATACATATATATAATAACGATGGGCTTGATGATTGCTGGTGGAACGATGCCCGCGGACGACGCACCCCAGCGCCGGCTGCTGTCCTCTGCTTGAATATATATATATATATAACTTGGAAATTGGGCAAGGTTATTGCCCTGCCCAAACCCGGCAAGGATAGGAGAAATCCCTCCAGACGTGCCGCTGGCAAGGCCGGCGCGGCTGAGAGGGTGCCGCCGACCAGTCTCGAACCGAGCGAAATCAGATTTTCGAGCCTTAAGTGCAGTGGTCACATGAACACGCGCATCCGCCTCTTCATCCACTGAGATCGAGCCTCGCGCGCCACACGCCGCCTATTTTCTTTGGGAAGTAAAAGGACATGGTACCAGACCTCATGTTTTTCTCCTGGCCACATGAGTAGACGAGATTACATGATATTTCGATACATTCGGTTCGATAAAAGAATCAGGAGGAGTCAACGTGCAAACAGAGCCCAAGTTCGCTTTTAGTCCTCAGCAATTGGGGAGAGACTGAAATTTATTGAACAACAGTCAAAATGCTTCAATACCGTGGCAGACTTGCTGATTTATGCTGTGCGAGATGAGCACACTTTTTTCCAACACGAGAGCCAGTATCCACGAGTCATGCTTACTCAGTATATGCCAAACAAAACCCATTAAATTGGCCAGTTCAAATTTTGGGTTAGCGTTTCTGATGTAAGAAACCCCACTAAATATGTGGTAAATGGCTTTCCATATTTAGGCGGAACACAGGACGAGACTCTAAATGATCAACTCCCCTAAGCGAATTTGTCGTAATGAAACTTCTTGAACCGTACACCATGAAGGGTAGAACTGTAACAACTGATAATTTTTTTACAAGTATTCCTTTGGCGTTGAAATTACGATCTAAAAACACTTCGTTACTTGGAACAATACGCTCAAACAAGAGGGAACTGCCG